>JAZHYW010003451.1:0-53762 GCA_037355805.1 Ixodes ricinus
CGCGCCAACCTGTTCCACTGAAAACCACTGCAGTGTATATTTTTGTCTTGCTCATGTTCCGCTTAGAATCCTTGTGCATTGCAGTGAAATGTGTCGAAAGGGAGTGTATCAGTATTATTGCGTTGATGCTGACTCAAGATATTGTACAGAAAAAAAAAAGAAGCTCTGGATGTTATGTGACAAAAGGTTAAGTGCATCTACAATCGTGTCAAATTACCGGAACAGGTCGAACAAATTTCTAATCGAATGAGAGGCGCGCCGGTCCTCGCTGTCCTTTGATAAGGTTGCAAATATTTTTTTTTCTCTTAGAAGCACATGCGGTGATGGTCTGTGCTTGATTTTTAGATCTTTTTTAATTAAACTTTTGCTTCAAAGTCTTATAGCAGCTCCAAACTGATTATAAAAAAAAAAAATACACGCCCTGCAGTGCTCAGTTCTTGTTACATATCTCTTGTCATCTGAGTCCGTTCTGCTTCCTTCACGTTTCTTTGGTCCTGACCAGCGCATATATATATATATATATATATAAAGTCAGAGATCCGTACTTGCGGAGTTGCTATGCTAAACAACTGCTATAGTGATAGCCTGGTGAGGCACAAAACTGCTCAAAACCAACTGCTCATGTTGTAAGTGCTATGTTGCAGGTTATGTTATAAAAGCTTTAACAACCAACCAGCTAAAAAGAATTATCTCAAACAAAAAGGCAAAAATCGTTTTTTTTTCTATTGTCTAAATGTAATTGCGCTCCGGAACATCGAGTCTGATTGTCACTTTTACCGTTTGACTGATGCGCGCTAACAGATGCAGGCTGCTGAAAAGAAACAGACGATTTCGTTGAAGGCACGACCGAAGAGTATTCTGGTAGAAATCCACATTGGTCCCTCAACCTCATGGGACTCGAAGAGATATGTGTCTGGTGTATTGTGAAGTCGCGAAGCGTCAAAAGGCGGGTCGCTAAGTTTCACGCGGTACGAACTCCGACGCCTCTGTAAAGCGCGCCAAACCGAAACCATACGCTAGTGACCCGCCGTGGCGCCGCTGGTGTCTACCGTTTCTATCATCTTCATGGGTTTTGCTGTTTTGCTTAACAAAGTCGACTTCCTTGTGCGTACGCTCGACCCGAGTGGCAGAAACTGTGGTGGTTTGATTTTATTCGCTGCTATTTTCACTGTATGTGACTTACTCCCGAAAGGCTGCCTATCGTTTCGCATTTTGCTTAGCTCACATGTAGCGCCCCCTGTCTTCCGCGCTTCGACGACTAGTGGCCAGGCCTGGAACAGTAGCGCGCGCGCGTGGAAATCGGTCTGGCGCACGGGCGCTCGGTATGCGTTGTTCTTTCATTACAGTTTGGCAGAAACAAAGGCAACAAAGGGACGTTAGCGTGGGAAAGCCCGAGGAGCGGCTTTCAACTCAAAAGAGTGATCTTCATTTCGATGAATAACAAGGTGAGCGTTTACCAAAGCTTTTCTCTATTTATAATGCGCAAGAAGCTCTGTCTCCAGAACGAGCTTTCTGTCTTTGGTCACTTCGGTGCCTTGTGAGTTTGGGGTGAGTATGCGGAAGCAAAGCACGGCGGTGGCTATCTAGCGCGCGTGCTGGAAGCGGAGCCGGAGCTTCTGGCGCAGAATTAACCTTTGCGAGAGTTCATGCAGGCCAAGAGCCTCGCGTTTATGGCCTTCGCCGCGTAGTGTGCACGTGGTTCAAATTCGTTAAGCTCGATCCCACACCAGGGACGGCCGCACGTGCATTTTTGTTTGTGGTGTGCGGCGTGCTCTCCACTTAGTTCTATTTTTTTTCTTTGTATATCATGCTCTCTGCCGATTTTTTGTTTTGGATGCCCGTCTTCGTGCTCATGTGCGACGCCTCGCCAGTGTTTTATCGACTTGTTTAGCTTTTCTCTGTAGCCCTACATACTCATCTTTGTGCATATGTTAATTCTCGCGTAATGACGCGACATCGGTTTGAGCCCGTACTTATAACGAAGTAAACACGAACGGTGGAGTACGTGGTTTTTCGGAGCAATCTGAACGTCGGACGGTGAAGGCCTCGGTAACTGTCCGCGTGTCTACTTTTGATAGCGAGATTGCGCGTTCCCACTGTATTAATGGAGCCAAGGGTCGTACCCTGAAAATTTATTTGACAGAGGGGTGGCGGGGGGGGGGGATATCTTGACAGGGCATTTGCATTTTATTTAAATATGAGGTAAAATTATCAACCAATATCTCTACAAATTTCAAATATCGGTATGTATAAGCAAGAAATCACAATACGTATAGAGAAATGTTTCACCTTCATTATTGCAGAACCTTTAGTTCGTCCAACCAACCAGGTTTAAGGAGGACGACATATGGTTTTCCGAAGTCCTTTTTGGCGTCTGAGCCTTTTGTGAAAATTTGTGCTCGCACGTGGAGGCAGCTAACGAAGGCCACCAAACTTTAGTCACGTAACGGGGAGCTCTATAGTCATTTCAGGCAATATAAGCTTCCGTGGTCTCATTGAAGTCTGGTCGCAAAATGGAATAAATAAGTCAAAACAAGTTAAGGGAAATAAGTCAAGAGTTTCGGGATGTGACTAAATGACATCACCAAAGGTTGTCACTGAAGGAACTATATACAGGGGAGCCATGAGAGTGAAATCACGCTCGCTAACGAAAGCATGGCACAAACGGTTACTGTCAATCACTGCAATTAGTCGCTGTGCCCCATCATTCAGCGAATGCCATTCATAAAATCCTTGATTCATGCTATATGCATTCTTGCAGAGATCATTCGTGCGATCCTTGAGCTCAACAAGAAAAACCAGAAAACTGCGGTCCAAAAGATCGGTTGCGTCAACAACCATGCTCTCTGCCGACGCCTGTGATGGCACCTTTCGATGCAATGAAGCACAAGAAGAATTGAAGGTAAGGATGCCTCTATTTCAGATTTTTTTCTGCAAAATTGGTTGTGCAGCATGTCCAGCCTGTTTTGGCAACCTGTCCTCAATTTTTTTTCCAATTATAATTGCGAAAGCATTATATGCCCCATTTTACAAAATTCCGTCGTAGTTGTTGTGACGAAGTGATGATACCAAAAATTGCCGACGGCGTACGTAGAGCAAAAACACGTCACAAATGTTCGGGATGACCTCACATTTCTTAGGGAAGGTCCTGTAAACAAAGCAAATTAAGTACTTTGAAAAGAAATGTTGGACGCCGTGGGAATCGAACCCGGGCCCCCGGGTTGCCAAGCGAGAATGGTTCCCCAGTGCCATGACGGCGCAACGCTTATGGAGGACTAAAGGTGTGCCTAGCACGTGCGTCATCGCACACGTCTTGTTGCCGCCATCTGGCGGACTGGAGGCTTTAGAGATTTACCACTAGACATAGACAAATTATTTGCGTGATAAAAACCATATAATGCTTTTGCATTCAACCCAAGTAAGCAGTCTTAAGTGTATGTATGTATGTGTATTTCTGCGCCGCAATCTCTTTTGAACGAGAGTCTAAATTAGACACGCCAAAAACTGGAAAAAAAGTGGTGGCACATACTCTTTTGAAACATCAGAAACCACCATCGGTCCTATTGACCAATGGTGGGTGAAAGGGAAAAAAAATTATATGGCTACAGCAAAAACTCGCCATCTGGTTTCACCACGTAACAAAGACTGAAAAAAAAACGTCCACGGGCAAAGTGCTTAAGTGGGGCACTGTCTTCTTGTCCTTGCACACTTCTGTCACCGACGCACTTTCCACCACGCCTCCAGTCTTTGCTTAGAACGTAAAATTTTGAATTTTTTTTTATTTTTTAGAAATGGTATGCATTTTTTCTGTAGCAATGCATGTGATAAATACTAATCATTGCTGCTATCATCCCTCTTGTGCATGTTACATTTGCTAAGAGTGTTAGCAGCATAAATTACTGTATGCCGTGCATGAATGCTGTGTTGTAGTCGGGTGCACTGCCATTCCTATATGGTTTATCCTTTTGCCTAGGCGATTGAGGACACAGTCACTGATCCTGCAAGTCTGGACATTACAAGAATGAAGGCCCTCTTGAAAGCTACGCTTGAAGCTCGTAAAGCAAGCCCAAGTGATGAACTACCTGTCTACTACTAAAGCCCTGATATGGTAAAGTTGGTTCTGAACAAATTCATCCAGCTTATATTCTGTGGATTTCATATCAATTAGTCAAGCTCAGCCTCTGGTTATTTATGTCCCTAATATCAATAATGAACGAAGTAGATGGCTCTCTAGGCATTATTTTTAAATCAATTTTGGGTGTTTATTCCTAATCCAACTAAGATCACTATTTATGGATACTGCACATTTCAGCTTTGTTCATTGCACACCTGATACACATAGAAAAATTAGTGTCCTATCAGAAAAACGCTAATATTTCTCGTGTATGTAATATGGAGAAGCTTTTCATTACATAAATTGAGCAAAACAGAGTCACAATTTTAAATGCCTTCACAGTTCCCAACTGACCCAAGAAAGAATAATTAACACAGATTATAAAAACAGATCCCACTATATTTTGCCAAGGTTTTCTTATAATTGACAGCGAGAATTGTAGATTGGTAGATTGTCGGCACACAAAGACAGAATATGAAGTTGTGCCAGCATTCCCTAATATATTTATGGTGTTTCTCGTAGGGTTGTTATGTTAAGTGAAAGATTATGTATTACATGTGTAGCTGTAGCCTGGTATGCACATTTAAGGAGGCTTCTTAAATGAATGTTTGTGTGAATTTTTAATATTGTAAAAGACCCATCTTTTTTTTCTGGTTTAATTTTGGCGAATCGCTTGCAATTCACGAAAAATAAGTCATATCAACAATTCAGGCAGAAATATTGTGTCCACCTTGAAAGCTACATTGAGATCCTTCCATCTTGCTAAGGCTAGTGCCCTCAAATAATTCGAAAGCTTCAGCTTTGGCCGAATTCGCAAAATATTGAGCTTGCGAAAAATAGGTTGCTTACAGTATCATTTTATGATGGTACTTTAGTAGAATCAACCTTTACAAATTTGTTGAGAGTCATGCATGTCCTTCTATATTTGTAGCTGGCACTTGAGGCAGAGCTTCGATTCAAATCCTCACTTGAAGACATGGAGGCCAAGCTGTGCGAAGTTCGACAAATACTGAACAGAGGAAGTTTCCTTGACATTGACTGCTACATTCGGCCAAAAAGGGCAACATTTTCTCTCATCGCACTGGTAAGGACTTCTACTTTGAACTTCTACTTTGCTGTCTTTGCCATAGACATTGTGTAGACAGCGTTATAACCACACCGTGGTTATTAACGGAAGTTCACTATGATGTCTGGGCGTCATATGGTGTGTGACCAGCTACTCCTTCAATTGGATTGATGTCATCACTTCTAGTGTGCGAACATCTCCATTCTCGAGTCGCTCCTCGACATCGAGGTTCCACCTAATGCATTCTGCTTTAGTAGAAACAAAATTATGAATTTTTAACAAGATCGTAATTTCGAAGTTTTTATTTGAATCATCTCACAAAATCGGAATACCCAATTGAATCCTCAGCAGTTCAGAAAGATAAAGAACGTGATTCTCAATGCATTGGATGATTATCCAATGCATTGATTATCTCAGTTTCTGAAGTAGTGATTTATGATAAATAACACTGCTTTAAGACATTTTGTTAAATTTATAACCTATGGGGGATCTTTAGAAATCATAATTTAGATTTAAGAAATCACATTTTCACCAAAAACAAACCTAAGGACTCATACAAATGACCTAATTACAATGTTATAGTTTGCCCTATATTGTATTGTTAATAAGGTATTTCAAATCTGGCTGCGGATTTATAATTATCAATAAGAAATATATTCACATCCTTAATATGAAAGAGTTAGGTGCAGAAATAGTCTAGCCCTCATTTCCCCTATGTTAAAATTGTAACTGGTGACCATCTTTTATTTATTTATTTATTTACACATACTGCGACCTCTGTGAGGTCATTGCAGGAGTGGAAAATACAGAAACAAATTAACATTCGAACAATACAACATGCCCTTGAACATAACAGAAATGAAAACGATGACGTCATGCGTTACTGAAACGAATAGGCAGAACCGCACTAATAAAATCACCATAGGGAAGAGTACGTATTTTCCCATCAAGATTATTCCAAATTTCAATACTATGTGGAAAAACTAATATTTAAAGCAGTTAGTATGAGACTGAAAAGGAACAATATTTAATGAATGAGATCGTCTGGTGCATGAGCTAGTAGAGAATGAAATATATTTACTTCTCTCAATTCCACAGTCCTCATTAACAATTCTGTGCAACATTTTAATTCTATAAACTGTTCGCCTTCTAGACAAAGGCTCCAGCCCCAGAGATGAAACAGCCGAGGAGGGCGAAAAATTACGGTCATACCTATTCAAAATAAACCTTACAGCCTTGGCCTGGATAGGGATAAACGTAGAGACTCACCATGTCCAACATCTGCTTCAATAGATGCTTTTAATAATTAAGAAACATTGCTTGTCAGCTTCAAATATATAATTTAGGTTCATCAGTATTTTGATACTGCTAGCATCGTGGCTATTTATGGCCATGTATTACCTTGCAGTTGTTTTTATTTACGGTGATCTGATTAAATAATCACATTAGCTTACGCTATATTTCTCTAAACAAAGGAGGAGCCCGCTGTGGACACGCCTTTTCCGGGATCCTTTATCATCAGGATGCGAGACGGAGAACACAAGATCACCTGTGGGAAGTGCTGTGTTCACCTGACTCCCAGATTCTCTCTTGAATGTGCTTTGATCCTGTGCCTCGCTGTTTACTTTGTTTTGAATCTTTCTTACCTCTATGCATTTGGACAAACTTTGGGTCTCCTGCAAACAGTGCTAGTCAAGAGCGAGGTGTTTGAGTCATGTCTCATGTCATTTAAACTGAAGACTCTCTTAAAGGAGTTGAAAAATGCACCCTCAGAATGTACCAACACAGAAACTAACACAAACTAGGTGAGTGTTAAGTTATGTTCAAACTACTATACAAGCCTGATTTAAGGAACCTCTGAGATGCAATATTTTTTTCTTTTAAGACACCTAGAAATTGGTTCTCTCCAGAGTCACATTTTCTTAATGAAAAGTATAAATATCAAACCCATTTCAAAGTGCCAACCTGAGCAGTGTGACTTAACAAGTGCCCGAAAGATGTCGGGGTGGTCGGAAAGATGGCAGTCTTCTTTCTCAAGCAGTATTACAGCACTGAGAAGCGAATGGAATGGAACTGAACTCCCCCTGCACTCGGAGGAGCAGAAAGCAACAAACATAAATGAAAAAGGTATACGTGTGGTCTCTGGGAGCTGCGCTCCTCCGAGTGCAGACGAAGTCTCATTCCGTTCGCTTCTCGGCTCTCTACACTGGTTGCGGAAGAAGACTGCCCTCTTTCCAACTACATTGACATCTTTTGGATTTCTCCTACATTACACTCCTCAGGCAGGCACTTTGAAATGGGCTTGATTTTTTTAGTTTTTATGAAAAAAAGATATGCGACTCTGGAATAAACTAATTTTTTATGGTGTCTTGGAACCGTAGTCAGTCGCCTCACTTGAAAGAAAACCTTTTGGACGTGTCAAGCACCCCTTAAGTTGACCTTGGGTGCATGTTATTTTTTGAAGAAGCTTTATCTGTGAAAGGAGCCTCTAACCCAGTTTTTGAAACAAGCTGTATTTATTTTTACACTTCTCACAATACTTTAGAAATGCAAGGTCCATCTGCATTGTTTCTTTCAGATTAATTACATTGTTCTTCGCCGCCTAATTATCAACCTTTTAGTTCTGAGCATTTTATAGCTGAGGGGCAAGTTAAATAAACAATTGGAACTGTCTTATCATATGGTTTGTGCTTCACTTAGTCATTTTGTTTTGCAAAGCTTTGACCATGCCAGTACTGCATGTGTGACCAACAATGTTTATACATTAGCAGTTCTTACCTATACACTAGCTGACTGTTCACTGAGTTACAATATAAAATTTGATTAAATCTGATCATTCTTCTTTTATTGTTTGTGCCTTAGATTTCTTTACCATTTTAGCTTGTCTCAGACGTCACATGAGAGGCAAAGATACTGTGAGCAAAACACATCTGCTACAGCTATGTCTGTACTGCTGTAGCATTTTCTTTCTGTTAGTACTTGATAGAAATCTTGAGCTCAGTCAGTTTGTTACACAGTTATGGCTACTGGAGTAATGGCTTCCACTAACTGATGTTCAAAAGGTCGGAGTAGATTTCGCAAATTTTCGACGCACTAACATGTTTTAAGGGCCTGTCATTGCTGCCACCATTTGTGTGTTGTATCGTTTTGGATCTGCCTTAAAACACCGAACAATAAAAATAACCAGTCCACTTAGCTGGGATGCCATTTCAGATAAAACAGTACCAATCATTTCTGAAACATTGTTTTCTATAAAGCAGGTCATGGCGTTGTGTTGTCCCAGATATTTTTGCACTTGCCTTGTAGACCATTCTAAGGTGCCGTTATATAGAGATCACATCAAAAGCAATTGCAAGGAAAGCAATTCTGCTGCAAGTACGTTTCTGATGATGTGGCTCTTTTTTTGTTAGCTCAATGTATTATGAAATGAAGAGCTCACAGTGCATCACAAAAGGAGTGACTTGGGAAGAAGCCTTCTAGAATGGCAGTCTAATTTTCACAAATAGCCTTAGCTTCTGCAGGACACTGATGAAGCTGGGTCTCTTAGTGAAACGTCAGCTGCCGCTGAGAATTCTAAAATACTAAATTTCAAGTTACTCTATTCACATGCACAATGTGCTGCGAGCTCTTGATTTCTGGTGACACTGAGCTATCAGAAAGCGAATACCACAGCACCAGAAACTTGTGTGCAGCATAACTGCTTTCTTTACAGCTTCCTTGCTTTTAATTTTATGTCTGACATCTTAGAATGGTCTATAAGAAGGCAGGTGCAAAAATATGTGGGACAACAAAAACCCCTTACCTGCTTTATATGAAACAGTGTTTCGGAAACAGCTAGCTTCTTCTATCTGTACCAGTGTTCCAGATATAAACATATGAAACACCGTTTCACATAAGTCTCCCAATTATATGTGGGACAGCTTTCCATATATGACATTACGTGGAGCACTGTTCCGCAAAACACCTCGGAGGTCTATCTGAAATGGTGTTCCGCATATTCTCAAGATATCTGGAACAGTGTTCCAGGTGGGTAAGTGGAAAATTTTTGCAATAATTTTCCACTTATAGCCGGAACCTAAGTGGAACGGTAAGCTAGAGTGTGTAGGCGCAGGTGGTGCCGTGGGGCAATGGGTTTGTAATCACCCCAAAGGTGCGACATCGTGGTGGGGAGTCGGTGCTATTGGCGAGCTGCGCGATCAAGCGTCGCTGTGATGGGCCTTCCACTACTGGCCGAATGCGGACCATGACGTCAGCAAGGGTTTCTCATCGACGGAAGTAAGAGGAATGGAAGAACTTCAATTTCGACGGTGTTGGTAGAATTTCTTTAAGAGCGCAATGATTTCAAGCTTCCACCATGCTCCTTACAAACACTATCGAACTTGTCGTTCTCGAGGTAATTACGTCACGAAAGGTAACCATAGGAGCGCATAAACGCCGGTAATACTTCGTTTCACAATACATCCACACGCAGCCGAATCTACAGAGGCGATGGTACCAATCAGACATTTTGAAAAGGGGTCCGTCATGTGCTCGTCATGTTTCTGTACGTGTCCTATTATTGCTGAACCAATTATAAACAAAAATGACCCAGTGACACTCTCCTTTGACGCTGCTTGATTGGTTCCATTAGCTCATAGCGTCGGCTATGTCTGGACTTAAGCTGGAACGAAGCATAATCGAGCAACGAGCGACGGTGCTTTGTCATTCATGTTGAAAGTCCCTAACTGGCGGCTTTTGTTTCGCACCTATAAACCGCCGTGTTGGTGGCGATACGCGTGATCACTGAGCTGGCAAACTTGTTGTGGTGTCCCCCTTTCCTGTCAAAATTTTGGCACTGAGCGAGCTGCCTCCCGTGCTCTGTATGTTCGATTGAGCGTTCCGTCGCGCAATCGCTACTGGGCCGCCGCCAGGACTGCGCCCCCATGGGATGAGAGTCGAAGGCGCGAGTTCCGTATAGCTTTGGTGAGCACTGAACGAACGGTATAAACACTCTAGTGGTGTTTTATATATTTATAGGTAACCTGAAAACATGCCGAATAAGCGGAACACATGGAGAAGACAAGTTTTCTTTTATTTTGTTTCTCAATAATTACCCCCTATGAAATTAGACTAAAAAATTGTTTTGTATATGGGGGGAGGGAGGGGATACCCGATCGTTGTGCTCCTACTGCCCAAGCTGAGAACTAACCTCAGAGGGTCAACAACAGCGTAAATTATTTGTTAGTGTTTGTGATGCAGCGCTCGGCTTACGCATCCGAACGCTGCGTCAACGGTCGGCAAAGCTCACGTTCAGTCAAGGGAACATGGAATGAACACAAGTTCCAGACGAACGCTGAGGGAACGCCCCTGTCATCGGTGTCCCCCGGTCAGTGGACGCAGATGACGAGATGAATCCAGTTCGCAGGTCCCGTGCTGGGTAAACACCGAGCTCTGCGGATAACAAGCTGGACAAAAGCTCCCCTCTAATTATGATCTATTCACCAAGTTACTCAAATATTTTTTCCAGTTCTTCTTTACGGTCTTTAGCCACCACCGCTTCACTCACAATACCATTTTAAAACAAAAAGGCTTTCTCACGGAACCGTGTAATTCCGATTTTTTTTTCGTCGTTCCGTCCTTCTGCACATTTCCCGCTATATTTATCAGAGATATTGACACCCAGTTAAACCATTGCCTGACAGCAACATGTCACTTCAGGTGACCATGCCGAGCGACGTCACATCCAGCGACATCACGTGAAATTCCAACCTTCCAACTTTGACGTCGATGTCACCGCTACATTTAGCGGGAAATTAAATCTAACGTGACATGACGTCATGTGACATTGGGTCATGCTACTCAATGACGTCACTCCCCTTAACCGTGACGTGACTTCCAGTCACGTGACATGGCCACGTTGCCTGAGCTGCATGACCCCCCCCGCACACACACACACGTAAAACACAACAGCATTATTAAAGGAGCTGTGCAACGATTTTAACGTTGAAAGAATTGGCATCTTCTACTTCGGATATTGTTCATCTTGTCACAAAAGACAGAAAACACACCTCCTTCGCTTCGAAATGTTCCGATTCCCGGTGCGTAATCGCGAGGCGAAAATTAGAATATTTCCCGACCTGCAGCCGCGAGCGGCGGCCAGGAGGAAACACGCGGCGTGACGTCAATGAGGGTCTTGCAGAAAGATGGCAAGTTGTGCGAATACCTGCTCGATAAAAGGTAACTTTTCTATAGATCTTGTCGTTCCAACATAAATATAAATGCGTCAAAAACCTGGTATCATCGACGAAACTTTTATTATACGGAGTTTTAGTGCCGCGATCTATTCGAGGCCAACAAATCCGTCAGCTTTATCTGCTACCGCGAAGAGCCGCTAGAAGCCGGAGGGGAGGGGGCAGAGCCGGACGAGGCAGAAAGGCTCTGGCCGGACTCGGATGACACTTTCCTCCTTTCACCATATTGTTCGCGCTGCGCCAGCACGTAATCACGCGGGCATGAGTTCTCGCTGCTCACTGATGGCTCGAGAGAGAGGCTTTACCGAAACCCCGCGCGGATTCCATTGACGTCACAGCGCACGTGACTCGGGAGATGGTGAAGGAGTTGAGAGGTGCCGAAAACCTCAATCTTTGTCCATTTTTAAAATAAATACTAGAACATGCAGGCAAAAGCGTTTTTTTTTTCTTTACTGCAGAAGGGTCGAGACATTAACTCCTAACTGATTTAAGCAAAGCCACGAAATTGTTGCCCAGCTCCTTTAAGTTCCGTTACTGAGAAGTACAGCACGTTTATTTCACTGTTGGTATTCGTCAAATGAAGCAACGGTTACATTTTTCTGTGGCAACAAGCTTTTGCAAAACACCATGTAATTACTTCAGATCCCTGGGACACGGCTAAAGCTGCCAGATTCGCCACGGGAAGATTCATTGCATGCAAGGATGTGATCATGGACCTCGACATCAATGCAGCTGGCATAAAGGTATTTTTTTAAGCTCTTAAACGTTATGATTCTGCTTGCTTTACAATCTACGCTGGTCAAATTGGATGAACTTGCTTCAAATCAGTCTGCAGAATCAGTTTCGGATGCTCCTGAAATTTGGAATTTTGCACGAAGGCGTGGCTTAGTGGTGCCTTTCGTTTTAACGTAAAGCTTTTTGTTTGTTGTCTTTTGTTTTTATTTGCTAGGTGATCAGCATTTTGTGCAGACCAAACCTAAATCTTGGATAAAAGCATAGCCGCAAGGCTCGACACTGATCTGTTTTGCGTGCTGGGGAAGATGCCTTTGCAGTAAAAAGCATCTGCGCCAGGCGGGTATCGAACTAGGACCGTATAGATTATTGAGCGAGGGTCTTTCCAGCATGTCACGAGACATTGCCGTGTGTTCAGACACAATTTGGCGGGAATGCCCGCGGTGTATCCTCTCTGCGTCCGGCATATAGTAACTTGACACCCTGTCAAACGCTTTTAAAACCCGAGTTTCCGATGGTGTTACCATTCTATAAATCGCTATCGAGAGTACATGCCACGCGTTAAGTCAGTCGCTAAACTGTCGACGAAGAGCGCCGAGAGAGTGGACATCACACGTTTGACGGCCGGACTCCGGCCGAAACGTCGAAGAATAAATCGTCCGTTGTTGCTGTCTTCACCAAAAGGTTTTTCCTTCCCAGTTTATATATATATATATATATATATATATATATATATATATATATATATATATATATATATATATATATATATATATATATATAAAAATATGATGCGTAGGATGTCGAAGGCTATAAAGTAATGAAGTCGCACTTCGAAACGTTGTTGGAGTTTTAAAGCATTTAGTGAGTCGACGTTTCGGCCTGAGACAAGCCTTCTTCAAGACTGGTACCCAAAATCGGTTACAGAGTTGTTTTCGCTTTCCACACCCGGGTCGCGTCACGTGTCAAGATCACGTGTAAAAATGCCCCCCCCCTAAAAAACAAAAAAAACTGCTGTTTTGTTCTGTTTTTTTCCACGCCCGGCCGCAGCAGACGCCGCCAGCCATCGGAGCCAAACAAAGGCCGCGTCAGTTTTCGTGACCCCAGGAACGCAGCGCGCCGTCACAGCGGAGGGCGCATCACGTTCACAGAGTTGGATCGGCCCAGATGGCCAGCAACGCACGCCGCGGAAAGACGTAAAACCAAACAAAGCACGATCACAGAAGAAAAAAAAGAATGCAATAAGCGCGCACAGTAGATCAACGCCAAAACGCGTAGACAAATTCCCTGCATATATATATATAAAAGAATAAAAAAATATTGAAATAAGCGCGCACAGTAAATCAACGCCAACGTGCATCAACAAACCCCGAGCATTTAAAAAAAAAATCGTGCGCAGTAAATCAAGCAAACGCTCGGCCAAAGCGCATAAACAAATCCCCTGCATGAAAAAAACACGCAAATTTAACAGTGTCAATTGCAGTCCCAGAACATTCAAAATGGAGCAACAGGTGGAAAGTGCCTGTTGAAGCTCATGACCAGTTGACTCATCGACAGGTAATACAGATAGGTACACGGAAAAATTAAAGGGTTGTACTAATGGAATCGAATTAGCTACAGTCACTCCGCTACATGGTGATCAAGGTAGATTGCATGCATATATATATATATATATATATATATATATATATATATATATATATATATATATATATATATATATATATATATATATGGGTGGTTTCATCTCAAATCGTGCAGGCAAAAAGGGTCGAATTTTTAATTTCGCTGAAAAAAATATATGTTATGGCGTCGTCTCTAAAAACGCAGTAGCCACAAACGGCAAGTCCGTCGGATTTTTTGTTCTCGACTTACGAATTTTAAAAGAGGCCGCGGCGGAAAGCAGTGTTTTTCACATCCGTCGTGGGTCGGATGTTTCGCTCGATCTCCCGTCGTGGATTTTCAGTCCACATTATATTAACTTTTTTCAAGCACTCTGTGGGCACAGGTAAAAGGCTCTAATACCATGAAATAATTTTAGGCGTTTTGCTTTTTTTCTGTAAAAATGTCAAAAACGCCCCCTCGGTCAATTGTTGACGAACTTTGACAATTAAATACTGGCGATCTACTTGGGTTACATCAATATTTTTTATGTCTATGGAGAGCCCAAAACACGCTCTTTATAGATATTATAAAATGATTTACCTGTATTAAATAGCCTTTGCGGGACGTTTACGTTAATGTTATGCGAAAACCAAAAAGTACCAATTTTAAGATCGATTTTCTCAAAAAAACCATTTTTTATTTTTTTATTTTTTGTTAAAATGTAGATATGATAGTTGTCTACTCGAAAAGCAAGTCGAGAAAGTGTATATTTTGTTTGTATGTTTTATATTTAAGCATCAATATCGTACAAAAACGTGTTTTTACGGCTTGAAACGGACTTGCGAATTGCGCGTCTTCACAAACTTGGAAATATTTTTGACTTTTTTCAACGCACCCACATAAAAATGAAATACAGTAGTTCCACCCTGTTATATTTATTGATCATTTAAATTTTATTATAGGCGGCAAGCTACATTGGAGCAGTTCAAAAGAGAAAGCAACACTTCTTAACAGACCAGCAGGCGTCGTAAATTTTAATGTATAGAAATCGGCAGACGTCCTATTGATTCGGGGCCTTCATTGGCCTATATGAACGTCCCGCCCTTTCGGAACCAGCAGATGACCACGACCTTTCGCGCTCGTTGTGTTAGATAGGACGGCCCGTGACAGTAAAGCGAGCAGCGCACCCTGTGTCACGAGGAGTGAAATGGTACGAATGTGTCGTTGACGCGGCGAACAGTGACGGCCACCCAGGAGTAGTCAGTCAGTCAGAGTATTGCAGAAGGGAAAGCAAAGTAACTGTTGCCCGGGAGGATGAGAACACCATGGCCTTACAATATCGACGGTCAACAACAGTTCTGCCTGCCAAAACAACGCCGCGTGCGAGCTAAAACCGGCGGCGCGGGACGAAAATCGCGCACGCACACGAAGATGGGCCGGTTTCGTTAGGGATGTGGGAAAATTTTGAAACCAGCCATCCGTGCACGCGTGAAACGATACCGCGTATTTGCCCAAGCTTCGAACGCCCTATCCTAGAAATGGCCGTGCTCTGCAAAGTGGTTGTCCTGTGCTTGTCCTCCGTGTTTTATTCTTTCAATTTTATGTACTCTATCTCCCTCCGCGGAAATCCGATAGCACCGAAGGGTTATCTCTTTTGGAAACAGCAAAGCCCGGAGACTAGCATCAAAAACGAGCGTGTTGGTAAATATACTTGTGTCTATTCTGCCCGGAGACTAGTTGGGTCGAAGTCAGCCTCCTTGGCAACTATAACCGTTTGTGAAGAGTGGTCTTCTCCCGAGATGAAAAGTTAGCGCCGGCTGACGTGTTTTTTTTTTTTTTTTTTTGAAAAGGGAAGGGTTAAAGAAAAAGTTTGAGTAACTGCATGCAGTAACTACCTCGAAAGCTCCTCTCCCGATATGAAGCTCGAGGCATGTTACGTCTCGGTTACCTTCTCGCGCACCGCTGCTCGAAACTATTCTTCACTTTGTTCCGCACAGCCACGACGGATGTGCGGAACAGAGTGAAGAATAGATTCGAGCATCATCTGGACGCCATCATCCTGCCAGGCTTCAGTGTCATGGGACTGGACTCGGCGTCGGTCAGTTAAGACTTTTTTTTAATTTTATTTCGTGTGTGTTTCTTCGCCCCGCTGAACTTTGTTTCTCGGGTGCGGTTCTGCTGAACTTTTTTTTATGTTTCGTTACTAACTGTTTGTTAGCATTGTTTACTTGTTGGGTTTATTTCTTCATGGCGTAGCGGCCTGACGGTGCTGTAGAGAGCGTGTTCGCACGCATTTGGTTGTGTCCCGTTTAGGGAATGCCCGGAGGAGTTGGTTTTTGTTCTTGCCGTGTGCGGCTGAGTTTTTCTGTCTTAATTAACTTTTTTTTTCCTTTACGTGTCGTTGACTTCTTTGTCTGACCAGGCGTGGACCTATCGCCTTGCCACGGCTCGAACCTAAATCTTTTATTTTTTTACCGCAATTTTCGTTAAGATCGGAGTTGGGTAATTTTATTCTTATTTATTTATTTTTATTCCCTACCCTTCTCCGTGACAATCTCTCCGTGTGTTTCGGATCGTTTCTGTGTCATCACTTTTGTGTATTACGGAAGTGAAAGGATATTCCCTGGTGATCTGTGCGATGTGCGGTGAACAAACCCTAGCGTTTGGTTTCGGAAAGAATTGTATATAATAGATCAATGACGTGGTGACTTTTCATGTCTTAGTAATATGACAGCTAATAGCTAGTCATGCTAGTTTACAGTGAAAGTTTTATCAATCGAAAAATACAACGTCTGTGCCTCTTCGATATTGAAGGTCTACTAGGCCTGCTGATTTGATTAGATATGTTTCTCGTGGTTTCCCGCTCTTTTCAAAACATAAATAACTATTCAATACCACAAAATGCGTTTATAATTGATTACAAAACGCAGACAAAAATTCAAGAAAACTTTTTTACAATTCATAGAAGCGCACGGTTTTTTTTTGTCTGACTTAGGTCTTGCAAAACGAAGACGTCTTTTTCCGATATTGAGGCTTAAATATAGAACATACAAACAAAATATACACTTTCTCGACTTGCTTTTCGAGTAGACAACTATCATATCTACATTTTAACAAAAAATAAAAAAATAAAAAATGGGTTTTTTGAGAAAATCGATTTTAAAATTGGTACTTTTTGGTTTTCGCATAACATTAACGTAAACGTCCCGCAAAGGCTATTTAATACAGGTAAATCATTTTATAATATCTATAAAGAGCGTGTTTTGGGCTCTCCATAGACATAAAAAATATTGATGTAACCCAAGTAGATCGCCAGTATTTAATTGTCAAAGTTCGTCAACAATTGACCGAGGGGGCGTTTTTGACATTTTTACAGAAAAAAAGCAAAACGCCTAAAATTATTTCATGGTATTAGAGCCTTTTACCTGTGCCCACAGAGTGCTTGAAAAAAAGTTAATATAATGTGGACTGAAAATCCACGACGGGAGATCGAGCGAAACATCCGACCCACGACGGATGTGAAAAACACTGCTTTCCGCCGCGGCCTCTTTTAAAATTCGTAAGTCGAGAACAAAAAATCCGACGGACTTGCCGTTTGTGGCTACTGCGTTTTTAGAGACGACGCCATAACATATATTTTTTTCAGCGAAATTAAAAATTCGACCCTTTTTGCCTGCACGATTTGAGATGAAACCACCCATATATATGTATATATATATATATATATATATATATATATATATATATATATATATATATATATATATATTTCAAAGGGGCTGGACCCATGTGTCCCTCGCTCTAGATTGTTAGATACATTTCTGAAAAATGAATCTTTGTGGAATCCGTAAAAGAGCTGAATGGATAAGATAAGCACCCTTGTTATTACGTGAACCGCCAAATTGATAAAGTATTCCTGTTTGGTTGAGACAAAAACCCGACTCGCTGTTACAACGCTGAAACGCTAATGCGATTATCAATTTATTTAAGATGAAACAGATCAACAAAGCTTGGGTGGGGGCTACTTGTTTGTAGCCCCCACCGAAGCCTAAAACTGCGCTCTAAAACTGAATAAGTTCCATATTAACAGAAGAAATATAAACAAGATCTTGATTCACCTCAAATTTGCTTTCATGTGGAAGTTTTTTTGTTTTTTTTAATTGACCACATTGCGTAGTTATAAAGTTGCCTTCAAAATAGCGCCAAGGGCTGAGGGGGAACTTGACGCCATTTCCAGACATCTGGGATTCTCCGGGCCTTCCGAAAGCCCCCATTGCTGATACGCCCGCTTGATGAGGCTTCCACTATTCCACTAAGGTCGTTATGTACTGAAAGGTAGCGCAAACTTCCTCATCCTGCGATGTGTTCTCCTTGCTATCGAGGGAAATCCTCCTAGCCTTTTGCTCCCGGCAGTAGTCCCGCCACCATTAGGTTGCGTGGCCCTCAACGCTCACTTAGACGCTCCTAAGCGGGCCGGACTGTAATCGTGTGGAATCACATACGGAGGCTCGGAAAAGTTTGCTCTTGAAATACGACGACAGTTCCACTATTCAGCGTAGTTCAGCGTAGAAAACCTGGAGTTTCTACACCTATATTAGTGTTCAGAAGTGCGGGAACATGTCTTGAACGGCTAATGTAATCGCGAGCAGTACTGAAGTGGCTCGGACTCGAACACAAAATATTTTCCAATTACTCTGAAACTCAGGCGAATAGCAATGCAGTACAGATAGGTTTGGCACATTGCCACGCACAGCAAAACTATATAGCGTTTACACGTTTATTGCAACACGTTACTGAAAGCCGGCAGATCGTTTTGAGCACTAATTCCTGAGCGTAGAAAACAAAACAAAAATAAAGTTTACTTTGAGTCGCAATTAGTCGTGTTCTGAAGATAAGACGCTCCTCTGCCGTGCGCAAACGGTGGATTCTTAAGTGATATGTTGCGCTACAGATTGTTCCTCCGAACCAGGGGTTGTATTTACCTGACGTATTCCTGAAAACATGGAAAGCTACCTGCAACCGTGCCTGCAACCGTGCCTGCAACCGTGCCTGACAGCAGGTCTATAATAGTCCATACGGCTCGCAAATTCGTCTGGTACTTACGCCCCTAGTATACATTGCACACAGGGTACATTCGGTGGCTAAATTGAACCGCTGGTTTGCAGGGTTGCTTAGTAGTAAAAATTAAGTTTCTTTTTTTTAATATGGTCAATACGAAAAGTGAAACTAAGTTCAATTTGCTGAAATTTAGAGTAAATCTGGGTGCGCATTGTTTCGAAGAGGTATTAAAGTAATATAGGTAAGATTATGCGATCAAAACCACTGGCAGCTTAGCTGACTACCAACCGCCGTACTGAGCTGAAAGCTGGTCTGATGAGCAAATATGCCCGTTTATCTCAGCTTGCCTTCACATGGATATGGCTTCTCTTTTTTCGAGAAAAAGCTTCTGTCCTTCCCCATGGAACGAGAAAATCCTGTCTCCTTTCACAAAAGCTAGTATTTGCGCAACCCACAGCACACTAGGACGTCATCGCGATGCTGTCAAAATTGCGTCACAAAAAACAAAGCAAAAACAAAAAAACCTACGGTTGCATTGAAGGTAGGGTCACGAGAAAAAAAAAACTAGATTTGAGAAAGAGAGAGAAATAAAGACAGAGTATTGGAGGGGAGAAATTTCTCTTACCCGTTTCTGACAATGGCCTGCGCTACGTTTGAGTATATAGACCTTTTCTTTGCACTCTCCTCACAAGCCACCAAATAGGCGTATCCAGTATGGGCGACGAAAAAATAATCCAACGTTTCAACCTGCAAATAGTAAAAAAAATAGAGGGAAGGCAAAACGAGAAAGTGCGACGATTACGTTTATAACCTAAATGCCTTCTATTGGCGTGGCAAAGGCAAAGCAATGTTTTCGCCCATACTGGAAGTGACGACAATTCAAGATGGCGGCGCACTTGCAGAAAAGGTCTATAGGTCGCCATCTATATAGGTCGATGCGACGGGGAGACCTGTAATTATTCCGATGTGCGTATTACAAAACGCAATATTCTTGTAGTATTTGGTAGATCGAATTTGCGCATCATCTACGAGAAAGGGTTGACGTTGTCGGAAGAATTTCACACGTATAGTGAAAGAACGGTGCGTACAATTTCCGGAATATACGTAGATCAGAAACGTTCTAGTGCTGCCCCATAGATGGCGCCAGCGTGTTCTCTCGTCTTTAAGCGGTCACGAGAGGTTTCGGCTCACTCGATCATACTCAAACGCAAATCTGTGAACCAGACTTTGAAGTCGTTTGCTTTTTCTTTGCGCTTGTTTTCGCCATAGCTTACGGGCGAGCGATAGCTTCGTTGTGTTCCAAACTTTTAGGGTGGCAACTTCACAATTGAAGCCGCGAACGGCCAGGTACGATGGCGGATGTCAAAATTTAGACTGGATCAATATGACTTTATGATTAAGATATTTTTGTTTGCAATATAAATCTTGTTCCTTCCTTCATTCAAGGAGAGCTCCGCTGAAATTTCCGGATAGTCACTCATTCGCCTCAAAATGTATTAATTACATTGATAGACCTGATCTAGTAACTCGAAGTGCAAGACAGAATGAATTACTTTAGCGAGTTATTTTATTTTAAAATTTGGTCTAAGAGGCTGAGAGGCTCTACTGGCAATACTGAAATCGTAACGTCAGACGTCGTAATAGGAGGTAGTGAGAGCTTGTTCCCAACGAGCTACAAGAGGTTTGAACGTGTCAAGTGAACGCTGGGCAAGCTCACGCCAGCATAACTAAAATACGCGCAAAATATTGTGTTTCTAGACTGCATGCCCGACTTAAACGTTACAGAACACGTGATGTCACCCCACTGGATGCGTGAGGAAATTCGATTGTTTGATGGTTATGGCGCAACCTTCATCTGCCGTTTTCTCAAGGGCTATATACAATTTCAGGCTAACATATGACATTCCGGGAAGAGTAATGCGTGCGCATCGCGAAATGTATTTATTTTCTTGGCTGTACTATGAATCTGCCCAAAAGAGTCCCCGCAACCCTTTTATTACAGGAGTTCCGCCGAGTTTGTGCGATGTTGAGACTCTGCCACTCCTACGCTTCTGACGCCGGAAATGTAAGTTGCAATGCTTTCGGCAACATAACGAAAGAAACCTGCAGACTGTCGATGATCCATCTAATTATCGACGATCATTGTTACCAGTTTTAAAACGGTCGCATTTAAATTAATTTGAATATTAAATCGTCGCAAACATTCAAGCAAACAAATTTTTTTAAACATTCTCTATCTAGAGAGTATTCTGAAATCGTGCGGGGCAACAAGAAATTTCTCTGTGTTAAACAATTGTGCGTGAGTAGCTAAAGTCGTGGCAAAAAGAAACAAAACAAAACAAATAAAGACGTTTACAACTCCGTGTAATGCCGAATTAGAGCGCAGCTCTTGAGGAGGAGGAGAGGAGGATACGGATAGGAGGTATGCCCCTCCTCTCCTCCCCTCCTCCTCTCCACCTCCTCCAACTCCCCTCCTTCTCACTACCTCCTCCAACTCCCCTCCTCCTTTCTCCTCCTCCCCTCTCCCCTCCTCCTCCCCCTCCCTGCCTCCCACCTCATGACGTCACTCGTGAAGGCCTCGTGAAGGTCGTGACCTTCGTCGTGACCTTCACGAGTAACCTTCGTGACATCCCTCGTGAAGTCACTCGTAACCCTCGTGACCGTCGCGACGTCACTTGTGACCCTCGTGACGTCACGCGTTATGTCACGTGTGACGTCACAATGAAAAACATCTCATAATGCAACGCGCGGGTCACAAGTGACCCGCTCGCTGCATCATGGGACGTTTCCCATAATGCAACGCGCGGGACCCTCATGCCATCACTCGTGACCCTCGTGACGTCACACGTGACGTCCCGTGTGACGCTATTATGGGAGACGCCCTAAAATTCAACGCGTCCCAGACAGTAAAACAATGTTGGGCCTACATTGGGCAAACAACGACAAAAACTGTCTCCCGAGGTTCGTCCTATATTGGCATTCTGGCCAAGTAAAAATTTCTTTAGTATTGGCCCAGTCGTTGGCACCAACGTTGGACGTTCATTCAACCAACCTTACAGCCATCATTAGCACCAATGTAAGGCCACCATTTAACCAACTTTCCAGCCATCCTTGGCACCAGTGTTGGGTCATCGTTAAACCAACATTTCAGCCATCATTGGTACCAATGTTGGGATATTATTAAATTGACATTCTAGCCATTACTGTGCTAGTGAGGGTTATTCATTCTGCAGCCAATATTGACATCCACACTAGTTCATTGGCTATGCCAATGTTGGCTTTCACACTAATTCAATGACTGTGCCGTAATTGGCATACAAGTTCATTCATTGGCTATGCCGTTATTGGCGAGGCAAGCTAATTCATTCGCTGTCCCAATATTGGTACCACATCTTAAAATCTGGCTATGCAATAACGGCAATGCATTTAAATGGCAAGATCCTCCCGTGCTTTGTCTATGCACTATTTTATCTTGCGTGCAAATTAATAATTCCGGATCAAATAATACTTTTTTCTGGACATTTATTGAAAAAGGATAGAGAGGAGGCTCAGCGGGGAGCCTATGCCTGGTCCTGGGAAGGGTCCTGGGGTGAGTCCTGAGCCTGGGGAGCCATTGCAGCTTCCAAACGCCTCTGCCTGCCGTCTCCCCTGTCGCGACCCTGGCAGCCACTTCACCACCATTTTTAGCTGCCGATTTTCAATCTTTAACTTCGCACTGGTGGCAACTCCAAAAAGATTCAAATGTCGAAGATCAACGCTTTCAAAACCACATTGGTTTTAGTAAAGCACATTCCCAAGCAGCACGTTGTGAACGGGCAAAGGCTCTGCATAAGTTCACTCGTTTCTGTAGCATCGCGATTCTCTGGAGAACTTGGCTCACTATGGACTAGAAGTTCTTCCGCAACCTCAACCAAGACGCGATCAAGCCACCAAAAACAGGGTTGTCTCACTTGCTCTAGCAGAAGCATAGCCGAGGCATTCTTTTCGCTGACCAATGCTTGTTGAAATTATTCGCTCTCAAACTAGCATCTGGCATTGAAATTCCCCGATATACTACCGACAGACGCCTCTCATTGGCGGTGGCAATCAGTTCATCGAACGACGTTTCGCTGGCAGATAGTTTTATTTGCATGCTGTTTTATCGGCAGATTGTTTTACAGACAGGTCTGATTCGCCTTTTCTTTTTTTAACAGGTCATTCCAGATTGTTGCCGCAAATGGCATGTAGGGTGATCCACGTGGGTTAACATTCTTGTAATGAGCCGTCGCAGAACGTCGCCGGGAAGCTCCGCGGACGGGTCTGCCGGACAGTGACACACCCGCGAAAAAATTTTAGTTAGTTAGTTAGTTGGTTAGGGTTTTATGGCGCAAAAGCATCTTAGGCTATGATGCGCCAGATACATACACTATTGCAGGTAGGGTTTTGAAGAGGATAGAACTTTAGTAGTTTATGATAGATTAAAATTATGAGTATGACTTGTAAGTAGTTATGGGCATGAAATTTGGTGTAAAATCATAGTCGGTGTAAAAGGCCGATAGCTTTCAAGAAGCTAAAAACGCAGTGATGTGGAACTAATGGTTCGTTACCAAGCAAAATAGAGAGGTTTAAAGGCGTATGCTCTTTGTATAGCTGAGAAAAATGTTTCCGTCCGGTCTGGGTCGTAAGCAGGGCATTCTAGTAATATGTGTGCGACAGTTAAAGAATTATTGCAGTGCTCACACTCTGGGGCGTCCTCCCTGCGCAGGAGGTGGCCATGGGTGAGGTGCGTATGCCCTATCCTTAGCCGACACAGGACAACCTCATAAAAGCGCTCACGGTGTCGTGCACTCTCCCACTCACTAAGTAGTGGCTTTACAGTATGCAGCTTGTTATTCACTTCTTCATCCCATTCTTGCTGCCACTTCTGTCTTATACAATGCCTTAAAAGTCTGTGACAGTCTTTATATGGAATGTCTTGCAGTTCGACTTCTTTGTCCCCAGCAGAACTGGCTGCAAGGTCTGCTTCCTCATTACCTGGTATACCAACATGGCTAGGGACCCAGCAAAAGACTATTTTCAATGTTCCTTTTGGAAGCATCGACGATTTTATTCTGCAAATCTATGATTATTGGGTGTTTAGAGGTATTTAATGATGAGAGTGCTCTCAGTGAACTAAGTGAATCAGTGTACACAACTGACTTCATGCACTTCGTTTCTATAATATGATTAACTGCCAGGCGGATACCACATAGCTCAGCCGTTAAAATAGTGGCTGTATATGCAATTCGTTGAACATAGCGAACAGAGGGGCCAACCACGGCACATCCAACGAACGTTTCTGTCTTAGTGCCATCTGTGTAATACGAGCTGTGTCCAGAGTATCTACTTTGGATTTCATGAAATTCCTGCTTGATGCATTCTGGTGGGGTGTCCTTCTTTCTGTACTTAGTCAGTGAAAAGTCACACAAAATTAGGCTATATTCCCACGGAGCTATTGGTAGAGGTACGGGGGTCACGGGCATTGTACAGCTCAGTCCAACCGAATCTGCTGCAGATGCATTTCTTATACTAAAAGGCGGGATTACAGAGGGCTTGTTGTCAAAGGTGCGCTTATATCTTGTTTCTTCTACAAGCTCGCGTGCAGGATGCAAGGTGAATGAACGTATTCTTAGGGAATACATAAACCCCAAAGCAAACCTTCGCTTCTCCAGGGACCATTCATTTGCCTCTGCATAAAGGCTGGGGATAGGCGACGTGCGAAATGCACCTGTAGATAGTCGCAATCCCTGGTGATGAATGGGGTCGAGCATTCGAAGAGCTGAGGGCCTTGCCGATCCATATACACAACTACCATAGTCGAGGCGTGAGCGAACCACCGAACTGTAAATACGGAGAAGGCAGAGACGATCAGAGCCCCATGAGGTATGGGAAAGGACTTTAAGAATGTTTAGTGCTTTTTGGCATTTTGCCTTAAGATACCTAATATGAGAAAGAAAGGACAGTTTACGATCAAAAATAAGCCCTAGGAACCTCTGTTCGGGTTTTGTTGGGATTGGAGTGGAATGCATGGTCACCGATGGGTCTACTGTAGCTCCCCGTAAGCGAGAAAAACAAACAGAAACAGTTTTTTCTGGTGAAAACCTGAAGCCATTCTGATCGGCCCACTTAAGCAGATTGTTTACTGCTAGTTGGATCCTACGTTCACAGATAGCAATGTTACAGGATGAGACGGATATCTGAAGATCGTCAACATAAAGTGAATATTGAACAGATGATGGGATGGCCCGGGCTATCGAGTTTATTTTTATTATAAAAAGGGTGACACTCAATACGCCTCCCTGGGGAACACCGTTT
Source organism: Ixodes ricinus (assembly GCA_037355805.1). Taxonomy (NCBI): domain Eukaryota; kingdom Metazoa; phylum Arthropoda; class Arachnida; order Ixodida; family Ixodidae; genus Ixodes; species Ixodes ricinus. The sequence goes on from JAZHYW010003451.1 coordinate 25,139, forward strand.
TCCTGGCAGAACTCTCGAGAGTAGGTAGTGCCTAATTTGACGCGAAAGGTACGTATCGCCAAAAAGCTCTTTACGAATGCTAGCATCCTGCCTCGAATGCCAAAGCTATACATATCTTGTAGGATGCCATGCCGCCAGGCAGTGTCGTATGCCTTTTCTAAATCGAAAAAGACAGAAAGGCAGTACTGTTTATTTACGAAGGCCTCACGGATGGTAGACTCCAAGCGGACAAGATGGTCCAATGTAGATCGTGACGAACGGAAGCCACACTGATATTTATCAAGAATATTTTCTTTTTCTAAAAAGTACATAAGTCGCTTGTTAAGCATTCTCTCCAGGGTTTTGCTAAGACAGCTTGTTAGCGCTATTGGGCGGTAACTGGATGCACACGATGCATCCTTTCCAGGCTTTAGTAAGGGAATGACGGTTGCCACTCTCCAAGACGATGGAAATGTACTCTCCTGCCAAATGCGATTAAACAAATACAAAATTATGTCGAGTGTGGAAGGGTGAAGGTGGGTAAGCATATGGTAGTGAATTCCATCTGGTCCAGCAGATGTAGGTTTAGTTTCATGAAGTACTCGTTCCAGTTCATTCAGCGTGAGAGGTAGGTTGTAGGATTCTTGAGCTCCACCGGATGTCCGCACGGATTGAAGTTCTGCTTGTCTCTTATGTTTCAGAAAAGCAGATGAATAATTCTGAGAGCTAGAAACGCGTTCAAAGTGTTTCCCAAGGAGGTCTGCCTGTTGTTCTAGGCTCTCAGGGCACAGTCCGTTTTCGGACAGAAGCGGTACTGAGTAAGCCCGGTAATGCCCATTGACTTTATGTACTCTATCCCATACTTCCTTGGTGGTGGCAGTGCTGTTAATAGAAGAAGCATAACCTTGGAAACTTCGACGCTTTGAGACGCGGCGGATGTATCTCGCATGAGCCTTCATCCGCTTGAAACTGATGAGATTAGTCACTGTTGGGTAACGTCTAAATATGCCCCATGCTCTGTTCTGCTTTCTTCTCGATTTTTCACAGTCGGCATTCCACCATGGTTTAGGACGGCGGGGTAAGCGAGATGAAGTCATAGGGATAGCTAAAATTGCAGCATTGAGGATGTGGGTGCTAAGCAAATTGGTGACTTCATCGATGGACAGTTTGTTAAGCGATGTACAAGCGAGCTGGGTTGCCTGGCTGAAGACAGACCAGTTTGCTTCCTCAAACTTCCAACGGGGAGTTCGTGTAGGCACTGTAACAGGTGGGTTTAGTCGGTTCAGAATGATAGGAAAGTGATCACTCCCATAGGGGTTAGGATCGACAGCCCAGGAAAACAAAGGAAATAATGTTGGGTCGCAAAGAGACAGATCAATAGATGTAAAAGAACAAGTTGGGGCACTGAAATACGTAGACTCTCCTTTGTTCAGCAAGCATATAGCTGTCGAGGACAGAAAACGCTCTATCATTGAGCCACGTGTATCTCGTCTTCTACTACCCCAAAGAGGATTATGAGCATTGAAGTCACCAAGAATTAGGGCAGGTTGGGGTAATTGGTCATGAAGTGATTCAAGCTCTTCGCGGGATACAGGATAGCCTGGGGGAATGTAAAGCGAACAGACGGTTATTAAACGGTCAGACAGAACACGAACTGCCACGGCTTCTAGAGTGGTATTCAGAGGGACCTCAACACATGGAGTAGAAGGCTGGACAACTATAGCTACTCCACCAGAACTGTGAGACAGAAGAGGTCTGTCCCTGCGAAAAACCTGAAAGCGCCTTAGGATATTAGAGTGACTATTGTTTAAGTGGGTTTCCTGGAGACAAAATGCTATGGGGTGATGCTGGTCTAACAGAGAGTACACGTCGTCGTAGTTTCGAAGCAATCCTCGACAGTTCCACTGCAGGAATGCTGCCATCATACATGAATTAAAAGGTAGACCATACATCTAGACCTTATAATCAATTTTGATGCGGGGTGCATTTTCTTTTTAGATGTATCCTTCGGCCTGTCTGTGTTACCACAGGAGGTCGAAGGTAAGGACTCCGTACTTGAGTGGGGCCTGTCGTCCTTGGACTTGGGCCCGCTCACGTCCATCGGCTCATCTGGGGCCGCCTCGGGCTGACCCCTAAGGGCCTGTGACCCCGACGGCTCACCAGGCTTTCGGGTGCCTTCAGAGGGACGGGAAGGAAGTCCCCGACCTCGAGGCACCTGGGATTTGGATGGCGCAGGGATTGAAGAACCCTGCGCTTGAGTGGACCCCGAAGCGATAGGGTCCACATTTCGTTTTGGGGGTGAAGTGGTTTGTGCCACTCCGGATGGGGTTGAGGGGGACTGAGGGGGAGACGCAGGTCGTCCGTTGACGTCTGCGTTCCCATTGACGCCGTCGACCGCGCCGGTCCCCTGCGCGTGGCCTCGGCATAAGAGCCTTGAGAAATAAAAGAATATCTTTTCCGTGCCTCTGGGTAAGAAATATTTTCTTTGGCCTTTAGTGAGAGAATTTCCTTCTCTCTCTTCCACATAGGACAGCTGCGAGAATATGCTGGGTGTGTTCCTTGGCAGTTGACGCAAAAATTGGTATTGTTGCCACAGTTGTCGGAAGGATGGTCAGTACTTGCACATTTTGCACAGGTGGCTTTTCCTCTGCAGGTTAGTGACCCATGTCCAAAGCGCTGGCAGCGGAAGCAACGCCTTGGATTAGGGACGTAGGGGCGAACTTTGCAGTTGAGATACCCGGCTTTAACTGCGGAGGGGAGCGTTGTCGAGTTGAACGTTAGCACAATGTGTTTTGTGTCCCGTTCTTCACCGTCGCGACGTATGGTGATACGTCGCACAGCGACAACCTCTTGATCTTGAAGTCCCTCAAGTATCTCGTCGGTAGATATTCCAAGGAGATCATCTTCAGAGATGACACCCTGCGTGCTGTTCAGTGAGCGATGTGGAGTCACGGATACTTTGTAATCTCTTACTTGGTTGAGTGCAAGAAGTGCTTTGCTCTGCTCAGCATTTGTGACCTCCACAAGCAGGTCGCCAGATGGGAGTTTTTGGCTTTAAAAGATTTTCCAATCACAGTTTCTAAGGTCTTTGCGACCAAGAACGGGGAAAGCTTTGCGAGTGGTTGATCATCATTCTCCGAGTGCATTACTATAAATTTAGGGAAATTCATGGCTGGCAAGGTAGGGTTTGTTGATGTTGTCTCTTCGGTCCGGACCCTTTTCGGGGCCCGATCAAGGAAAGATTTAGTTTTGGTACCCATATGAATGGGGAAAGGACTTCGGCACCTGCGGTGTGCCGCCCACCATCGAGCCCAACTTAGGGAGTAGTCAGCAGCCCATAACAAAAAGGGCTTTGCTGGAACCGCTGATCTACTAGCACTTGCCCAGGTGCTATACCCAAGTGTGGTTAAGATAAGGGTATCTGCCACCACACAAGGTTGGCCCTTGCCACCAAAGAAGGTGAAAGTGAGGGAGCGGAGGGGGGAGAAAAGAGAAAGAGAGGGGATAGTAGAAGAAATGGTGACTAGGCTGAATCATCCTGGCCGGGCCTTACCAGGACTCCCGTCTACGAGAAGCCGGGGCCGAAGTGGTGTATTGCCTCGCCCGGGGGCCCCGAAGGGTCCAAACCTACCCCGGGTTCGGCTCAACCACCAGGATGCCCTTTTCCCCGGACACGGGCTCGCCACGCACAGCCAGACGTGGGTGGGTCTTAGCCACTTTTTACTCAGGGTCTGTGGTGTCGCCAACGTGGCTGGGGTCCGTGGTGACGCTACTCACCAAGCACCTAGCACCTAAAGTGCAGGCGCCCCCTGCGGGGCTCGGGGTCCGTGGAGACGCCACTCTCCAAACACCTGCTTTCACAGGTGCCCCCTGCGGGCACCCGCGAAAAAATTTCGCTGCAGCGTGCAATTCGCGTAACGAGTGTCGGTGATATGTTAGTGTTGGCGAAACGTGTTCATGAAACCTGTAACAACGAAACGTTGTCTATGAAACGTGTTTCCACAAACAGCCGGGAGAACAAGAAAGTCAGTATTCTACCAGCAGTTGTCGCATTATTTGAAAGAGTTAATGGGAGGCGACTGCAGGTAGATTTTAAAGGCAATTATTGTCCCGGCTGCCGAAAGAATAGACACTGCCTAATTTTATAAATAATTTGTAAGAGTACCCGTAGAACAGCGGTCACTCGTTGGCAACAAGCAGGTTGCAGTGCACTTACCATAAACTTAGCGGACTTGAAAGATGTATTCCGATATATATGTCGATACGGGCACTGCAGAACAACCACACAAACATAATAACGAGATGGAAGGGCTCCGTGAAGGTTCAACACGATGCGGTACAAGCTGTCATTTGCCGAACCAAACCACACCACAAGCATTTCTGTGACTCCTTTGAAGAAATCGCTTGTTGCCGATATACGCACAGGACTTTTCGAACACTGAGCCACACAGGCCGCAGCTAAGAGTTCAGGGCCAGGGAAAGGAATGCTGGGGAGGAGGAAGCAGATGGGTTGCTGGAGAGGTGAGGCGGAAACATCGCCCTCGCTCCAGTATTTCGCCTGCATCCTGCTACTTCAAGGTCTGCAGGGGTGCCCGCACAAAAGGCTTATCTTCAAGGGGCATCCCAAAAATGAACGTAGCGAGAGGAGTTGTCAGTGGATACATTTGTGAGTTCGTCCCAAAGTTGATAGTGCAGTGGATGCTATGTGAGTGGTCTATCAAGCAGTGTCCTTCAGGCAGGTGCCGTGCTCTGCCTTATGACCCGCTTGGAGACGAGTGTCACTAAATAAAGCTACGCTTTTAGAGTATCGGGACTCTTTTCTACCATTGCTTGATGCCGCCACGGTGGTCATTCGTCAGTTTGAGTCACGCGACATCTGTTTACTCGACGTTGGCTCGCGGGCGCTGCCATTTTGAGGCGTAGCCCCTCGGTCGGTGAGCACGGGCGTTGCGGGCGCTGTTCACGACGGAGGCGACGGACAAGTTTTGAGATGCCACGGTTCGCCAACTTCCAGCGCCTGACAAGCGCTTAAAAAACTATTGCGATGCCGTTTTGCTCTGTCGGAGGTTGCTTCACCAAGCGGGAGGATGGGAAGCGCTTGCTGCGCTTTCCGTTGGGCAGCAAAGACCAACACCGGCTTCTGCGCATGGTTGGAGCTCGTCGACCGGAAAATTTTTTAACCCACGGCACACTCCAGAGTCTGCTTGGTAAGTTCCTTTCAAGCACAACTGTAATACAGCGTGAGCCGTCTTTCTGAGATCGTTTGCCGTTTCGAAAGATTCAACTCGTCCGTTTCGAGCGGCTGGCTAAGGCGCCGTTGAGAGCTGGCTCGTCTAGCCACTTTTGTTGAGATATTTGCTTTTATCAGTACTGCCGTGCTTCTTGTGTTTTGTAGGTCTTTTTGTCTTGGGTGGGTCGGGTAGGGTCGGGGGTCATTTTTCAAACCGCCCCAAGCTTTTGTTAACTACCTGGGCTTCGAAGTGAGCGATCTTCTTATGGGAGCGCTCTCGCACGTTGCGTGCACGTACCAGTTCGTAGTAGACGTTCTCGAACCAGCAATTTGCAATATTGTTCTCACCACACTTTCGCATGCTCGGCGATTTTTATATAGTCTGGTGCAGAATCACGCTATAAGCTTGACACTAGAGCTCTTTAACTTGTTAGCTATGCTTTTATACCTAAAAAGGTGAAGGTTCGAAGTATTAAATTGTACTGTGTATCCCCCAGTAAATGATCCTGGAACAATTTGTGTTGTGTTTGGTAACCTTTTCCTTATTTGTTATTTTTCATGGGACCATTTCGAACAGAGCCAATTAGAGGCAGGCAGGTCGGACGGTCAAAGACTGCTCAAGTCGAATTCTGTTCCTAGACTACCAGCATCGGGATATGCACAGAAAGTGCCAAGGACCAAAGCCCTGAAGAAGCGAAGCAATGGTCAGCTGCACGGTACGTAGCTTACTTACCATGATGCTAAAGAATGCATATTACGTTTCTTTGACGACGCATAATTTCTGCATTTCTAGCAACTTCAAGCACTGCAGCAACAACAGATGTGCAGAGGATAACTGAACCTGTAATCATGCAAGTACAGAGCAATGCGAAACAACCGCTAACAACTGAAACCCAGGTCCGAGCTGCACCCAAAGAAGCTAATAAGAACCGAATAGCGAAAAAAAGCCACCTACAATGCTTTTAAATGGAGAAAGAAGTTCATGCTGATGTACCAATTAAAATTCAGGCTCATAATTCCTACAGAGCTTCTATAGAGAGCACACACCCCCAGCCTGCGAGCGATGCATGCCGGACAAGTGCAATCGTTGTGTTCATCTTGGCAGACAGCCATGTCCGCACGGCCCGGCAATTCTCTTGTTCAGACGAGAGTCGTGCGCTTTATTTAGTGACACAAGCTCAGACAACTCCGAGCTCAGACAACTCCGCGATTCAATAAATGTTTATTCTTTCTATATTCCTGACTCAAACCAAAACGCTCATCGTCCATTAATTCAAAATATCTTGTTTACTCACAACCTTTAGTGGGGGTTGTCTTTCGGGCATCGCTCACAGCCTTAGTTGCTTTGCGACAGAAAATCCCCATTTTTCTTTTATCTTTAGTAGACTTTTCACTGCCAGTGGTGGAACGGATTAAACGTGCCTTGGAGCAGCCCAGACTGCATTTCGGAGCAGGCTAGGAGCAGCTAAAGCTGCATTTCGTAGCTGGTAAGGAGCAGCGCAGATCACCTTTCGGGGCATATAAGGAGCATTTCGGCCTGCGTTTAAAAGTAGTTTTATTTTCTTGCTTTGCAGTACTGCAGTAGTGAATTGTTACAATAGAAAAGTGACTTCAGAAGTTTGGGTAGTGGTTGGCAGTTACAGTGCTAGTTTAGATCACAGTGATAACCTAAAACAAAAGGTCACAAATTGTCGTTTGAAAGCCAAAGAATTTTCAACAAACCTACATTTATTGCTTGGACAAGGTTTTCTTTTTTCTTTATCAAAATGAAGGCCCCTTTAGAGTCATAATACACAAAGGAATCCCAATCCACACTCGGAGTAAGAAAGAACAGGATTGCGAAAATAATCAAGAAATCAGGCTGCTCAAAATGTGGTTCTAAACAGTGTAAATGTTTGTTCTTTTTATTTGAAGAGCTAAGCTTAAAGTCCGGTTCAGACACTTGGGTTTTATTGCGTTGCGGAGGCTTGCGTCGAGATGCGACCGAGAGTTACAGAGACACCCGTGCTTCGTATGAAGTAGGGCAACCAACTCTATCTAAGTAGCGTGTTACAGAGCGTTGAAAGTACCGATTTTGGTAACTCTCGCCCACAACCGAACTCACCACAGTTACTAGGCTGACCGCTCAAACTCAGCTGCTGCGCAAAGGCCGCATGATGCGCATCACTCGTATCCGATGCGCGTGGAGCTCTAGTTCATGATATTTTTCAAAGAAGATTATATCGTAGATGGGAGACCACAATAATTGAAGTGATTGCTTTTGTTGTAACAAGAACTAGAAGTGTAAGCGTATGAATTCGAAGCGAACCAAACAGCTGTACCGCTCGCCTGGGCGAAGAACTTTTGGACAGTATTTTCGACATACCTGTCAAGCCAGGTTGTTGTAGGTATTGAACCCGACGCCCGACCAACCAGTTTTCCGCGCGCTTACAGCTTCGAAGCGTTGAGCACGGTCCGCATGGTGCAGGGACACGGCGCCATCGAGCGCTACTTTAAAAAACTGCAACAACAGACACCCAACAAAAACCAGAAAGACAAAACGGCAACAGTCACTCTATAGCAAAATAGCAAACCCAGCCAAGCCAGACATGCTCACCATTGCCAACCGACAACCGTATTGTCAGTCGATAGAAATCGAAACTAAAATAAATGCATTCTTTGGTGCAGCGTTTAGTGTTTGGCGCACAATGGCACAAGTAAATAATTGTGGCGCAGTTTGCACTCACTGACACAGAATGGCACAGGCAAATGCTTCTGGCGCAAAATGGCGCAAATGGCGCAGAGGTTCTAACCCTGACTACTCGATGCTCATATACTTGCTTATGCTAATATACTTCCAATCCACGTGCTGATTGGGTTAGATATTCCAGAAAGTGCTGTATATTAATTAATCTATTATCTAACACTATCTTGCTTGCCAGGGGACTCCATTGATGGTGCATTCCTAAAAGACCTGGTCTTCTCGATCATCCGGAAATGTGAAGATGTAGGTTGTTATGTGGACGCTGTGATTTCGGATATGAGGTCGAGCAACAAGGCACTGTGGAAGAAACGGGGCGATTCCGCCAAACGGTCAGCAACACCTGCAGTCTCCTGCAACCACCCTTGCGCAGCCGACACCGACCGACAGCTGTACTTCATGGCTGATGCACCCCATGTGCTAAAGAACATCAGGGGTCACCTGGTCATTAGACAATCTATCTCCTTGCCAGATTACACCGTGACCAAGTACAGCCTTCCAACCAATGAAGTGAGCAGAAGAGTCAAATTCATACATTTAAGGCAAGCACTATATGCATGTTTACAAAGTAATCTTCAGTGCGCTGTATGTGCTCAACTCTTTGAAGTAATTCATAAATTATGATACCGCTAATCACCAATTACGTGCTGTCACAGAATTCACAATAAACTTTCACCTACTTGAGGGCACGAAGATGAGCAGAGTGGAGTGATGCTGGCTGTTTCTTAATTACATAAAAACAGTCTGGGCTACAACCAGCTTTCGTAACAGTCTGATTACATTCACTAATGGCAAAAGCAATGCTAGCATAGTCAGGGCAGGATCAAGAATTGCCATAAGAAAACAGGTGTTTCCAATAAAATGCCTTATGTTTTGCCATACACACTGAAAAATAACACCCGAGCTACTGACTCCTTCGAATGTATGTATTGAGTTGGGTGTACGTTCCAAGTTGCCGATTCCCTTAAGCAATTAAGCATATTTATTTGAACTTGGGCCCACCAGCAGTACATCATTTAATCATTTTCTATTCTTTTTTGTCTTTGTTAGGTATCGGTGGTGCACATCAAGGCCCTTGCTGAAATCGATGCAGCACGGGACTTAAAGCTGGCGCCTCCCCTCAAGACAAGCTACCTGGATCCAAGCCACTTTGAGAAAATGAATGTGTCTTCAGCAGTGGTTAACCTAAACCACAATGTGGGAGCTGCCATCCGCGTACTTGTATGCCTAGAACAACTTCCCTAGGAAGCCCTAATCAGAGCTTGGTTTGTAGAACAGGTGTTCCGGTGGTTTTCCCTGATGACATCACGAGGCATCAGTATGGCAATGAGCCTGTTCAAGCCGGGCTCGCACAACCAAGCAGTCGCTTTCCTCGAAGAGTTTGTTAGCATGTTCTCCCGCCTTTCTATAAAAAAAAAAACAGGAAGCGTTTTTCAAGCCCGTACAAGCTGCTGTGCTTGTATCCACATCAAAGGCCCTCCATGTCCAGCACCAGCTTCTCAACATCCACAAGTTTAAGCTCGTCTCACCCAAGACGCTCTGGAGAACCTTTTTTCATGCCTTCGCTCCAAAACTCCGGTGCCTAGGGCCCTCGAATTCAAATTCACTCTGCGGCTGATTATGTCGAGCCAGTTTTTCAAGCCAAGCCGCAAAGGGAGCTATGCGATTGATGACAGCGCCGACCTGCTTGAATTTATTGATATCAAGAAGGCTGCCTCAAAAGAGAACATTGGTTCAGCAGACGAGTTCTTTTTTGAGGACAGCTTCCTAGAGGATGGAGCTCCAAATATGGACGACGTGGAGACCCAGTCTCTTGTGTATCTGTCGGGGTACATCACTCATAGCGTGTGCAAAAAAACACAAGCTTTGTGACTTGTGCAAGGAGTTCCTGCAGACTGACCCAGTGGAGCATAGTGATAGCCTCTTGAGCTTGAAGTCCTATCGATCTCTGCCTCAGCCAAACCCCCTGGTCCGTCCATCACGCCATGTCTTCAACCTGCTGCATGTGGACAAGGTGTTCCGCATGTGTAAGTACAAAGTGGTCAACATTTCACTTGCATCCCTGGTAAGGGCAACTTTGGAGTCCCGCCAACTTCCAGATGACTTTCCTCGCTGCCATGATCTGGAGAAGCATCTGACCACAGCTTTTTTGATGCTCCGATTGCGGATCACCCTACGAAAAGTAAGCAGGAAGCCCAAGGCCGTCAAGTCAAAATGTGGGTCGAAAAGCGTTGGAATTAGAGCTGCTGTTTCTCTAATCCGCTGAGCATTGTGATACTGAGGCTTACAATTGTTTGTTGCAACGTACCAGCTGTATTTACGCCATTGTGAAAACTTGTAGAATTATCTGCGACCTTACAATTTTAGCGAAAAAGATAAAAGCACGTATTTACGACCGCTTGTTACATACAAGCGTGGCCTTAAAAACAATGCCCAATGTCCTCTTCTAGGGGCTGGATTGAAAACCTTTTGTGTGAATTTATATCATGCAGAAGGTGGAAAAGGATTGTTTTGTTTTTTAAGAATCGTCCTATTCAGCTCGTCTGAGCTCGGTAACTCTATGCGGTTTTTGTATTAGTGTATCTTGTTTGCGTTTAAGTATAATGTATGGCTTCGCGAGCTTATTCCAAAGCACAGTATGTTGAATAACCATAGTTTCTGTGTGTCTGATGTCCAGTTTGCCAGAAATTGAGCTTTTTTTTTTTTGCTTTTGTCAGTGAATTTGTATTACGTTCTCATGCTCCTGACAATCTTGTTTAACGTCTTTAAGCAGTTTCGCAAAATTGAGTCACCGGAGGGCTACGCATTGCTTAAAGTTGTTTTATCTGTCCTGAATTACTGCCAGCTTGCCGCAAGGTAAAATAGTGTTAACTACAACAGATGTCGGGTTTTTTCTCGGCACAAACTGCTTAAACTGCTTTGCTGCTTTGCTGCAAACAAACTGTCTTGCTGAGCATGACTACCAGTTCTGGGATGACGCGCCTTAGTTATAGTCGGTGACAGGTAGCTGAAGCTACTCCCATCTCTTTGAACTTTTGCGGAGCGAACGATCGGGAGGACGCGACCTTCTCCCCAGCGTTTCCTTTTAACCTGTCACCAACTACGGCGTTTTTCTTCGTGAACCTTTAAAATTGCTTCAGCTCGCAATGCATACCGCGTTCTAATTCAGTTGCTAACTTGATATGCGTGTGGAATCAAAAGAATTGTTCCACTCCGGAGACATTACTAAGACTGTTTTCATCGTGTGCGATCAGCACATTCAGAAAACTAAGCCAATCAATTGCAACGTTGGTAAGCATTGCTAGGACAGGTAACTTTTGGCCAGCCTAAGCCAATCAATTACTACCGTTGGTCGGCCACATCGCTAGGCAGGCCAATGGTGGTCAGCCTAGGTCAATCGATTACTAATGTTTGTAAGGCATTGGCTAAGTCAGGCTAATGTTGGCCATCCTAAGCCAATCGATTACCTATGTTGGTAAACCACTGGCTAAGACAGGTCGATGTCGACCAGCCTAAACCAATCGATTACCAACGTTGGCAAGCCATTGGCTAAGATAGGCAAACCTTGGCCAGCCTAAGCCAGTCGATTGCCAAGGTTGGTAACCCATTGGCTAAGACAAGCCAATGTTGGCCAGTCTATGCCAATCAATGACCAATGTTGCAAAGCCAATGGCTGAGACAGACAAGCCTAAGCCAATCGATTGCCAATGTTTGCAAGCCACTGGCTAAGGCAGGCCAATGTTTGCCAACCTAAGCCAATCGATTACCAATGTTGGTAACGCATTGGCTGACAGACCAATGTCGGCCAGCCTAAGCCGATCAATTACCAATGTTGGTATTCAATCGGTTAAGACAGGCTAATGTTGGCCAGCCTAAGCCAATCGATTGCCAACGTTGGTAATCCATCGGCTAAGATAGGCCAATGTTGGCCATCCTAAGCCAATTAATTGCAAATGTTGGTGAGCCATTGGCTGAGGCGGGTCAATGTTGGCCAGCCTAAGCCAATCAATTACCAGTGGTGGTAAGTCATTGGCTAAGACAGTGCAATGTTGGACAGCGTATGCCACTGTACCCCCAATGTCGGTACTGCGATGGCTACAACGGCACAACGTTGGACCATAGGTTAACACTTAAATTCCAATGTCGGCCGAACGTTGTGTGGTGTCTGGGGCAAATCACGAGTGAGCCCTTCGCGTTTTATTATGGAACGTTTCCTACAATGCAACACGCGGTTACGCCGACGGCGACGCCGCTCAAACCGGAAACGGGCGCCGAAGAGCTAAGCTCTAAAAATAACACCATACCGCTATACGTTTGAGTTCTTTCCCCCTTGTGGGGGCAAGGGTGATACATGTGTCGGTTTAAAGTTTTCCTAACCGTCTTTCTAAACGTCGGGTGTACACACGCTGGGGATTCTTAGTCCGCTGCATTCTCACTCGCAGGGTAGCGGTCTGCGCTCATTGGTATAAATTTGCGCCATGGTAGAACCACTGCAGATTGCAGACCTACATAAAATTAAATTTTAAAAAATGCAACAATCTAGGAACATTTGTTACTTGGAGTCTGAGTGACTGGCGTGTAGACTACGAACAATTCTGCGCCTTAGGAGTACACACATACCCATTCAAAACTCCATTTTCGCATCCAAGATGCGGACTATCTCGCAGCTTAAAGCGCGAAAACTACCGCCTAATTATAAAACACTCAATACATGATATTTTGTCCAATTAACAACAAATAGTAGTTTTTGATACGCCTAATCTTTTATGGGATGTCTTGAAAGAAGGTCAAAATGCAAACATTTTGAGTATGGTTTAATGAAGAGGTTAACTGGTTCGAGCAAATACACAAGCTCTGATTTAAATTATTAGAAGGATTATAGGATATATATAGTTTATAAACTACTCCAACTTGGTTAAACATTCTGTATAATTCTTTAAGATATTCAAGATTGTCATCTGCCATATTAGCGTGCGGTCCAGCAATCACGATTAACTACAACTAATTTTTGATCCTCCCGAAAGGGACACATGCGCGCACGTGCGTTAGCGGGCCTTGGTAATTTATCTACCCATTTGTTATGCAATAAACTTATGCCTGTAAGAAAACTTATGGATGCTTCTTAATTTTAAGTGGAACCCGCGAGACAGGCACGGACCTACTCTTGGAAAATGCACTATACAAAAGGCTACCAAAATATATTACTTTAAATTCCTTCAGCTGACATACAAGGAGAAGATACACCGAACTCCAAATAGTCTTACTCAGATCGAACGCCCAGGACAAACACCCGGAAAATACCAAAAATAAGAACCACTCATGACAGGGAGCATTTCGACTACCAAGTTCCCTTTTTCGTTAAATAAGTCCATACTAATTTTTCATATGTCCACATACCATATGGACGTTAAGTCCATACTAATTTTCAATAAAAAGACCAGAGATTTCCTGGTAGCTATGTGATATCATTTTTGAATAAAAACGTGGGGTGTTGCAGTGAAAAGTAAAACAATTATAGCGTCCTTATTAGTTGTCTTTAGTGTTGTTCAATCTAATATCGAACATAATCAATCATTTGTATTTTGCCCTTTTAATTAGACAATTTTCTGTTGTAGCGTATAACTGTAGGGGAGGCGAGGGCCTCGTCAAGCTGCGAAAGTAACATTTTTATCTGAAAATACACGTGCAGTCAAAAATAATATTGTCAAAATAAATCGCTCAACTGGAATAGGTTTAAAGCTTTTCGCACAATAATACCCAATTAATATTTTTAATTTTCTTTATTGGTCGAGCATTTCATAATGAGCAACAACCTTTTATTCCGTTATTTCCTCGGCATGAATTCTGAAGTTACTTCCGACGCTCCGTGTAATACTATACTGCACGCGTGTTACATTTGCGGTAATAATTACACTGGATTAGGTGTTGGGTCTATTAAAACCAAATAAATGTTTACCTTGTATCGATAGTTTTAGATGGCTAATGATCGCAAGCATCACTGTTTGTGAATGCTAGTGAATCCCTAGATTGTGCCTGTAAAGCATGTATCTTGCTATTGTATATAGTTATGCCTGTAATTAGTTTTTAGGTTTCACATTCTTGCTTCTAATGTCTATAAACATCTGGAGTAATCAAGAATTTTACTCATTCGAAGGTTGACTTGGTTTTTCAAAGTTCATGTGCAAGCCTTAGCAGTTGTGCGAAGTTTACGAATGCAGGTGCGGAACTAAAATTAACAGCGTGAACATTTCTGCATTTGTCCTTCTGAATATTGCATTCTTATTTCAAATGTTCCTCTGCTTATATATTTACAGACCACCGACATGCAAAATAAGCTGCTGTTTCGGTGCATGACAAAACTGCTCAGAGGATTCGTGATCCAATATCCGGTGAGTTTAACTAATGCCGTTTTCATCCGAGGATAAGTTGAGCCAACGAATAAACAAATAGAACATAGCTGAAGTCTTGGAGAGCTAGACTGAAGCGTGTATATACACCATTAAAAATAATGTTCTACTCCTCTGTATGCATAAAACCAAAATAGTAAAAATCAAATTGTGTGTATAATTTTTTTTAATTTTTATTGGAGTTATTTTTAGAACACGGGAAACGTAGTGGCAGCGGCCGCTTGGATGTTATTTGTTTATATAAATTACCGTGATCCTCGATTAAATATACTAAAATATATTAAATAATGTTGCTGTTAATTTAAAGTCAACGAATAAAAATAAAAAAATGTTTCCTGAATTAGTAATTTTGAAAAATAGTGTTTTATTTTTCGACAGGTGTTTTCACAAGTGTGTTCTATTGAAAGGCTGCACCATCAAGAGTTTTATTTGCTTTAGTGAGAACAACGGAGCAATTATGGAGGTGTCTTCGTTAATTAGTGGGAGCTTGATTTATAACATCGACCTTTCTTGCTAAGGGTGTTAAGACGGTTATGATTAAGCACCTTGCTTGCAATTGTATCTTCCCCAACTTTAATGCGTCCGGACCTCAGTATACGCCTCTATATGCAGGGCAGGAGTATTTCTTGCATTAAAATTTAGCCTGACAACTCTATGTCTTTTAACGTGAACTGCAACGTGAAGACGTAATTGAGCGGCTGGTTTTGTACAGTAAACTTCTAGATCGCAGTTGCTTCTTTGCAAATATTATATTAGTAATATGCAAAGTACTACAGACAACTGATTAAAAAAGCTGCTAAACACCTCCCGAATACATAGTTCAAAGTACAACTTCTTCCCTAGAAAGCATCTCGTGTATATTTCATATTTACTTTAAGTAAGATGTAGTACATTTCAATGTTGTTGACGAGAACAGGGCAAGTTCATAAAATGTTAAAAAAGGACGCAATTTATTGGTGATCGGTTTACTTAGTTAACATCCTGTCGCAAGTTGTATAATTCGCACTTAACCGCGCGCACACATTTTCATCCCGGAGTGCCTTGGTCGCTTGGTCGCTGTAAGCAGTGAACCTCACAATGTTCCGCGACGGCGCTACGCTCGCGATCGAAATTTCGCACATCGTTCTGGTGCATGCGCCAGCACCAGGACGATGTGCGCAATTTCGACCGCGAGTGTAGCGCCGTCGCGGAGCATTGTGAGGTACTTGATCATCGAATCGACTTCGGGAACGCGCACGTGATAGACACGGAGCCACATACCCGAAAACGTCTGTTCTTGGAGTCGTGGCATATCCAGAACACACCGGGAAACATTAACAGGTCCCTCAGGGCCTTACCATCTATTTACGTCCATGGCCTGCGTCACGTTAACAAAACATCCACTCGGTAGAAGAGGAAGAAGAGGTCGAAGCTCGCGCTGTACCATTCCATTTTAGTCACCCCTAAAGAAGAAGTCAATTCGACCCCGAAACGTTGGGAACTGTTTGTTTGTAAGCTTTGGTGTGAGTTTTCTTTTTCGGATTGTGTCTGTTAAATTCATTACGTTCTTTATTGCTACGGAACGGGTAGGACCGGTATGGCGCCCAGATCAGTTCCAATGGCTTGCTGCCTCGCGCATGCCCTTGCTCGAGAGCATGGCTCGCGCTGCCCGGTTTGTGTGGGCGGCAGCTTGGTTGCTTGGTACGCAACACATCTTCCCCTTAGATGGAGTCTCCATATCTTGAAGGTGGGCGCCTAGCCCGAGAGCTGGTGCGCCGATCAACTTGGACGGGAACATCCGGTGCAGCTCCTTCTGGAGACTGTACTGGTAGAAACGGAGGCAGCCCTTCAGCAGCAACGGTTGAATGCTGTGCCGGTAGTCTTGCAGGCGGCTCCTCAGCAGCAACAGTCGGAGTGGCAGGACTGGCCTCAGCTGCTGTGAACCACGCTGCTGGTGGCATTGTTTCGCATAAGCCTCTTGCCAAGAGACTATGGGGCCCGGATGTTTGAGGCGTAACTCCAGATAGTCGTCTTCGAATGTGGTCGACGTGTCTGCGGATTTCTCCAAACGCCGTTTGGAGAAGCCAAGATCGAAGACCGAGCTGCTTGAGTAGTGTTCCTTCTAGCCACCTCGGTTTTCCGCGAAAATTTAAAGCAAACACAGGTTGCCCTTCAACAAAGCGGCGCGAAGGGGTCGTCACCTCTCTTCCTTCCTCGCCTTCTCTTTGGTTGCATGTTTCTGGTTCTGGTGTAACTCGGCTTATGTTTGATGCCAGTTCACGGCCGAACATTAGCAGCGCGGGTGTTTTCCCTGTGGAGGATGTGACAGTGGTGTGCTGCTTGTAGAGGAATCTTGCCAGTCTTACTAACAAGCTGCCGACTTTGTCTTTTTGAAGTGCTTGCTTCAATTCAAAGACCATCCGCTCCGCCTGGCCGTTGGTAGCCGGATGGTATGGTGCGCTTGTCACAGGCTCCACACTGTTTCGTTGGTAGAAATCGAGTACCTCCCTTGACACAAACACGCTCCCATTGTCCGACACCACCTTCCGTGGCAATCCGAATGTCGCGAAGATAGCACGCAGTTCTCTAATAACAGCTGTGGACGTGGCTGAGGTCATCGCTCTCACCTCAAGCCATTTTGTGTACGAGTCCACAACTACGAGGAACATGTGTCCTTCCATCGGGCCGGCAAAATCAAGGTGTATGGTGTGCCATGGTTGAGATGCATGTTCCCAGTTTGGCACAGCGGCTCTCATCGGAATACGCCTGGATTCCTGGCAGATTCGGCATGCTTCGACTGCATGCTCAATGTCCCTATCGATAGCGGGCCACCATAAGTAGCTCCTGGCTGACGTCTTCATCGAAACGATGCCCTTGTGTCCAGCATGGAGCAAATCCATTGCTTCGGTACGTGCCTGTGTGGGAATGACCACCCTCGAGCCCCAAATAACGCATCCTCGTTGAGTGGACAGCTCTGTCACTTTCTTCTTGTAGGGAGCAAACTCTTCACCCCTGAGGCGGTCAAGTGTTCCTTGTTGCAACGCCTTGAAGATATGAGACAAGGTGGGGTCTTGAAGTGTCATTTCTGCGATTCTTTTCGCCGTGAGCGGCGAGACCGGCAGCGCCTCGATCATCAGCACGTCTCCGGGTGGACATGGTTCGTCCTCACTATCATGTAAGGGAAGGCGACTTAACGCGTCGGCGTTCTGGTGTCTCTTTCCCGGCCGATACACTAGCTCATAGTCGTAGGCTGCCAGCTTGACACACCATCGCATCATGCGTGGAGACAGCACTTGAGGTACTGGCTTCTGTGGTCCCAGGATGCCGAGGAGTGGTTGATGATCCGTGACGATGATTATGTGTCGTCCGGCAATGTACTGATGAAAATGGATTGCCCCGTAGATAATGGCGAGGCCCTCCTTATCCAGCTGCGAGTAGTTCCTCTCAGCGTCTCCCAAAGTCCTTGAAGCAAACGCTATTGGAGCTTCTCGCCCTGCGCTATCAACCTGTGCCAAAACGGCACCAACACCGTACGGTGAGGCATCACAAGAGAGTAGAAGAGGTCTAGACTCATCATAATGGATCAAGGTGGTCCGCTGCAAGATGAGTTCCTTGAGCTTTCTGAATGCGGTCTTGTGAGGAGCCTCCCAGCTCCACGGCCTGTTCTTCTCTAGAAGGGTATACAGGTCTCTCGCTACTGTTGCTCGGTTTTCCAGAAACCTGTCATAGAAGGCGAGCATCCCGAGAAAAGACTGGAGCGTCGTCTTTGAAGTCGGTTCTGGCAGATCACGAATCGCCTTCAACTTGTCATCCGTTGGATGGATGCCTGCTGAGTTGATCTTGAAACCGAGGAAGGTTACTTCCGGGACTCCAAAGCAACATTTTTTTCTGTTGGCACGAAGACCAATATCTTCAAGTCTTGAGAGGACGATGTCTAATCGATGATTGTGCTCCTCCTGTGTGGACCCAGCGACGATGATATCATCCAGGTATGCACTGATACCTGATATCCCCGCAAGAGTCGTGTCCATGCACCTTTGGAATATTGCTGGAGCCGCGGAAACACCGAAGGGCAGTCGGTTGACACGGTAAAGTCCCTTGACTGTGTTAATGGTCAGAGTCTTGGCTGTAGAGTCAGTGACCTTGAGTTGTTGATATGCTTGTGTCAGGTCTATTGTTGAAAAAATTCTTCCGCCGTGTAGTTTCGCCAAGACCTCTGTGACAGTCGGCAACGGGTAAGATGCTGCTTGGGCTACAGCGTTCACAGTGCTGCGGTAATCGCCACAGAGTCGAATACTACCGTCTTTTTTGCGCACGACTACGACCGGAGTTGCCCATTCCGAATGTTGTGCGGGCTCAATCACCTCCTGGTCCGTCAGACGTTGTAGTTCCGCTTCAACGGCTGGCCGGAGTGCGAATGGCACCGTTCGTGATTTCAGAAACTTAGGTTGTGCTCCTTCGTGCAACTCTAGTGTGACCGCTGGTCCCTTGAAGCCATTTAGGTTTCCATCAAACACTGCTGAGTGACGTTCAAGTATGCCTACCAGGCTCTGTTCGTGAAGTACTTGGTGAATGCCGCTGAGGCTAATGCCTAATGGGGCGAACCAATTACGACCAAGGAGGTTGCATCCTGGGCCGCTCATTATCAATAGAGGAAGTTTTTCACTGCGCTGCTTGAAGCGCACGCTGACGTTAACCGTCCCCAGTGGCTGCAACCCTTCTCCTGACCATGTTCGCAGCGCAATGCTGGCGGGGTGAAGCGGTGGCAGGTCACGGGGCCATGATTCCCGATACGTGTCTTCATTGATGATAGAATAGGCTGCCCCTGAATCCACCTCGAATAGCAGTGGCACGCCTTGTACGTCCAACGATACCATATGTTTCTGGGGTGCTCTCCTCACCCCTGTCATTGCATTTAGGTCATGCAAAATGCTCTCTTCCGTAATCGCGACATCGCGTGGCTCTTCTGAGGAGTCGAAAACGTGCAATCGTCTTGTTGCCTTCGATAAGCTGCTGCTGTTTTTCTTCTTGAAGCATGCTTTTTCAACGTGACCGACTTTCTTGCAAAACCTGCACCTCGAGGTGCGTGACTCGCACGTTTCGGGATTGTGGAGTTCTTCGCAGCGGTAACAGGGTTTGCGCTGCTCTGGTGGAGCTGTTTGTGCGCGGGCGGTCTTGTTGACTTCGCTGAAGTCAGCTTTGATTTTCTTTTGATAGTCTTTCGCGTTTTCCGCCCGCACAGCGATATCGAATGCCTTGATGAACGTGAGGTCTTGTTCGGCAAACAATCTTTGTTGCAGAGTATCGTCTTGCAGTCCGCAGACAAAACGATCACGTAGCATTACGTCGATGGGCAACATCGTTGATCTCAGGTCGGGCCGAACGGTAGGAGTTGGAGTCGCACTCACCGCTGTGGATTCGGACGTTGGAACCGTAGGAGGCTGGGCCGAAGGCAGGGCCGGTGACGTGCCGAAGTTGCAATCTGCCGCGAGAGCTTTTAACGCTGCTACGTAGGCGGCTACTGTTTCGTGCGGCAGTTGGTCCCGGCGCTGAAACTTGCAGCGACTGAACAGCTCCGACGGGCGGGGATCGTAGTGGGCACGCAGCAGACTGACGATTTCTTGGAATGAGTGGTCGCTCGGTGTCCCCGGTGCCACTAATGCCTTGACGGTTTCGAATGTGGTCGGTCCACATAGGGTCAGCAAGATAGCGCGCTTCTTGCCGCCGTCGGTGATACCGTTGGCTTGGAAGTAGAAATCCAGTCGCTCTGCCCAGGACGACCATCCCTTGCCGGAGAATTCCTCCACGGAGCCGTGAGTCGCCATGCTTCCCTGGATTTACCGTCGTAGAGTTCGTGCCGTTTCCTCGTCGCCAATTGTTAAATTCATTACGTTCTTTATTGCTACGGAACGGGCAGGACCGGTATGGCGCCCAGATCAGTTCCAATGGCTTGCTGCCTCGCGCATGCCCTTGCTCGAGAGCATGGCTCGCGCTGCCCGGTTTGTGTGGGCGGCAGCTTGGTTGCTTGGTACGCAACAGTCTCCAAACCAGACAGATTTCTGTTGAAGATGTTTACTTTCAACTTTTACAAATGTTCGAGATGAAGAGAATGTGGATACTGGAGAAGAAAATGTCTGACGAAATTGAGTGGGTTTAGCAGGGGGAATACCGTAGACATGTTTCTGATTGCGGTAGACGGACATAATAAGGGCTGTACAAACAAGATGCATCAAACGCCAACACACCGATAAAACAAAAGTGTCATTTCCTCTAAAAAAACTTGAGTTCTCGGCGCGCGCGTTCGTCTTCCGTTTGGACACCAACCACGAAAACTGCACGGTTTTTTCCTTCGCTGTCGTCTTGCCCACTTTTCTTTTTTTCTCTCTTTTGTGTGTGTGTGTGGGGGGGGGGGGCAGGTTGGAATGCGACAACAGCGGAGTACTTGGCGACTGCCAGCAGAGCGTGTGAGTGGTTGTCCGTAACCACGTGATGAACGTGCTCCAAACATCTGTCTAAGGAAACAAGCGGAAGGAAGCTTTCAGCCCTAAAAAAAGTGCAAAAGCGCATTGAAATTTAGAGAAAACCTACACTTCCGGTACAGCAGTATCTGTGACGGTAGGAAGCGATTCCTATTTGGACTGCACTTTAGAGGGACCCAAAAATTCGGCAGAAACACTAAAGACTGTTTACGTGCAAGAATATGAAAGCACGTGACTTGTGCAGCGACGCACGCACTAGGTACACCTTTAGTCAGCCAGAACCATGGAGCCACCGTGGCCTCGGAGGAAGTTGCTCGTCTTGCACCCCGGAGGCCCGGGTTCTACTCCTACCCGCACCGAAATATACCAAATTTTGTTTTTCGAAGCCATTTAATTTACTTTGTTTACAGGAATCTCCATTAGAAATTTCACGTCTATCCGAGCATTTTTGACGTGTTATTACTCTTTGCGCCGTCGGCCATTTTTGGTACCATCGCACATGCATGCCGCCGGCGACCCCAGATTTTCGCGTAACGGGGCATATAATGCTTTCGCATAAAAACGAGAAATTGCTCTAGCTTCCGCGACGAAAACCTAGCGCGATATGAGAAACTTCAGTTTGTGCACTGTGCCTCGTATTGGCAGTAGCCTCTCACGCCAATTTGGCGTGAGAGGCTATTGTCATGAATGACAATTTATAAGATGGCGAATAACTGGAGAAACTAAACGTTTAAGGGGCCCAACTTCCGTCCAAAACAAAACAGACAAAAGGTTAGCCTCACGGGCGTCGATGTCGGCGAAACAGAAGGATCTAGCGCTGGAGCGAAATTGACTCCGGCTCGCCATGAGAAGCCCCTTTGTACGCGCGCGTGTCTTTCCGGAAAAATCGGTGAAGTTTTGGCGCGTAAAACATTCGGACCTTGAACAAGCAACACGATTTTTACCAGAACGCGATATTTATACAAATAACAAAAATGTGCATCCGTTCCCAGGCATCGAACCTGGGCCCTTTGGGTGAAGCCAAGCAAAATAGTCACTCGCCCATGACGCGCGTGCTCGGAGCCATGCGTGGCATTACTCCTCCTCTAAAAACAGCATCGTCTCAATGCAATGTGGAAGGAAAAAACAGACTAAAACGAACAAATGAAAGGGAAAGCACGGAGGCTTATAAATCACAGTCCTATCGAGCGTCGCACCGGATCAATGTTCCCAGTCTTATCAAGCCTAGTACGACTTGAGGCGGACGACGGAGCCCGCACGGGAGACTTCAGATTGTGGTGGGTGGCGTGAGGACGTTCTTGTTCCGTCGGACATCACTTCGTAGTTCAGATCTCCGAGTCGTCGGAGTACCTTGCACGGTCCGAAGTACCGTTTCAGCAGTTTCTTGCTGAGGTCGCAACGACGAATGGGTGTCCACACTCATACCCTGTCTTCAGGCTGGAAATGAACGTTACCACGACAAAGGTTGTAGCGGCCAGCGTCGACAATGTTGCTGGTCTTTATTCCGGAGTTGAGCGAACTGGCGGACTTCTCCGGCCCGTCGAGCAATCAGCTGGGCGTCGTCGGTCCCAACGGTAGCTGGCTCGTGGGGCAGCATTGCGTTGAGAATGGTCGTTACCTTCCAACCATGTACCACCTGGAAGCGTGTAACTCTACTGGCCTCTTGAACCGCTGCGTTGTAGGCGAACGTGACGAAGGGCAACACCTCGTCCCAGGTCTTGTGCCCTACGTCGATGTACATGGAGATTATGTTGTGCGATTGTCTTGTTGACTTGCTCCTTCAGCCCGTTGGTCTGCGGGTGGTACGCAGAGCTACGACGGTGGCTGGTGTGACTGAGCCGAAAACTTTCTTGAGTCAGCTATGCCACGAACGATAATCCCCGGTCAGTGATCAGTACCTCGCGGGCACCGTGCCGAGGGACGATGCAGTCAACAAAGATCTTGGCGATTTACACGGCAGTACTCTCCGGAAGAACTTTGTCGGCGTATCGCGTGAGCTAATTGGTTGCCACGATTATGCACCGGTTTCCTTGCGTTAACGGAAGGAATGGTCCGAGCAAATTTAACCTGGTCGCTGAAACGGTGCGTGTTCTGTTCTAAGCAGCAGACAGACGCCTTGGTGGCAGCAACGCAAAAAGCCTTTATTCCCAGACAGCAGCGCTCTTTTATAGATAACACTGCATGCCGGGCGAGCACACGTCATCGGGGTTATACAATCTTATCAGAGCCCGTGGCCGGTACGGAACATTCCTCCCTCCTTAAATTAAAGCTACACGCGTTTCTTTTCGCGTTCATAATTGGAGGCTTGATAGCGATCTGGTGGACGTCTTGTGCGATTACTTCTTCGCAAAGGGGCCTCTTCGGGTGATGCCATGGCTGTAGCCGTGGTGATGTTTGAGGGCTGCGCTGCTGAGTGTTCTGCCTCAGGCTGCGATGCCAGTTGCTCTCTTGAAGTGGCGTCACCTAAGCGTACGTCGTCCAGCTGTTCCGCAGTAGGACCGCTAACCATGGATTCACCAGAGGTCTCACGTTCGGGAAGGGTTGTTGTAAAGTCCTGCTGACTACTGGCACGTAGAGCGGGCTCTGCTTCTTGCGCGACGTCCGGGTGGATGGATGTCTTCGGTCCAGATGTCCACCTGGGTCTCAAATGGTCGATATGGACAAAACGAAAATGATCTCCGACCTTGACTACAAACGTAGAGTCGCTTACGCGTTGTGCCAGGACAGCTTCCTCCCACGACAGGGTTTCCCCTCTCGTAGTCTTCACGAAAACTGGATCACCAACTTCCATCTGCAGGTCCCTTCCTCGGCCCTCGTTGCGATGTGTGGCGTCTCGGTTTTGACGACTTCTCATGTCCTGCACAAAACTTGGTTTCAAGAGCGAAAGCTTTACTCGAGGTTGTCGTTTCAGGAACAGCTCAGCCGGCGTTCTTCCCGTTACAGAATTTGGGGTGTTCCTGTAAGCAAGCAAGAAGTCGCTAAGTCGCTGATGCAGAGTTCTGTGCTGGCCTGTTAAGTTATCGTGAAGCACTTGCTTGAGTAGAGAAGCTTTTGTTGTCTGAACTAGCCTTTCTGCTGCCCCATTCGACGAAGCATGGTACGGTGGCGTACGAGTGTGTCGAATTCCGTAAGAAGCGGCGAAATCAGAGAACTCGTGCGAAGTAAACTGAGGTCCGTTATCACTAACCAGTTCTTCCGGGTAGCCATAGGCTGCAAATATCTCTTTGAGACAGTCGATTGTTTTTGATGTCGTTGTAGTACGGAGGCATTTTGCTTCTATCCACTTTGAGTAGGAGTCTACTAGAAGGAATAAGTTCGAGCCATCCTTCATGGCGAAGTCGACATGAACTCTCTGCCAAACACGAGTTGGATAAGTCCATGGATGAAGTGGTCCTGGTGCCTTCGCAGGCAAGGTCGTTTGACACACTTTACATTGACGGACAATGGCTTCGATGTCTTTGTCAATCAACGGCCACCAAACAAAAGACCTCGCGAGCATCTTCATTCTTTGCATTCCTGGGTGCTCTTCATGCAACAATGCTAACACTGCGTTTTTTAGTTCGTCCGGAATGATGACTCGTTGGCCCCACGTGACACAGCCTTGCTCGTACGATAGTTCGTTTCGACGAACGTAAAAAGGCTGCAGTTGATCATCGTAGTGCACGGGCCAGCCAGATAAGGTGAACTGCACTACTTTGGAAAGAATGCGGTCCCTTTTAGTCGCACCCGCCACCTGGCTCGCAGTGAGAGGCGTTGAATCAAAGACTGCAAGACATTCTTTGGTGTCGTCTTTATGCTTGACTGGAAGTGGCAGCCTTGAAAGTGCGTCGGCAACTTCCATGTTTTTGCCGTTTCTGTGCCGTAGCGTGTACTGATAAGCTGCTAAGGTGATAGCCCAACGCTGAATCCTCGCTGCAGCCAGAGAAGGAATTGGCTTATCTGATGCCAAAATGCCCAACAGCGGTTGATGGTCTGTATAGAGCGTGAATTTGCGTCCATACAGGTATCTATGAAACCTGCTTAAACCAAAAATTATGGCCAGGGCTTCCTTCTCGCCTTGTGCGTAGTTACGCTCCGCTGCGTTCAATGTTCTGGAGGCAAAGGCGATAGGTCTCTCTGAACCATCGGGCATGACGTGAAAAATAACGGCTCCAAGACCGTAGGCGGACGAGTCGCAGCTTAATCCGATCGGTTTTTTCACGTCGTAAAATGTCAGAACTTCACTGTCGATGAGACGCTGCTTAGATTCCACGAACGATCTTGAACATGCGTCCGTCCAAACCCAACTCTTGTCCTTTTTGAGTAGATCATACATTGGCGCAGCAACTGTAGCTAGGTCTTTGATGAATTTTGCGTAGAAATTCAGCAGGCCCAAGAAGGCTCGCAGTTCGGTTACGTTGCTTGGCTGAGGTGCTTCCGTGATTGCTTTTATCTTTGTCGCAGTTGGAAAAATGCCGTCAGTTGTCACTTTGTGCCCAAGATAAACGACGGACTGCTTGAAAAATTCACATTTCTGTTCTTTTACTGTGATATTGTGCTTTGCCAGTCTTTCAAGCACCTTTTCCACGGTTTGTTGACAGTCGTCTATGTTGTCGCCTACGACGATGACGTCGTCGATATAGCAGCCCACCTTTGGAATCCCTTTTAAAACTTCGTCCATTAATGACTGAAAGATAGCCGGGGCGCTAGCGATGCCGTACGGAAGCCGCTGAAATTGAAATAATCCGAGATGCGTGTTCACAGTTAACAACGCTTTGCTTTCCTCAGCTAGCGGCACTTGTTGATAGGCTTGCGATAGATCTAGGACGCAGAAGATCTTTCCTCCGGCAAGCATAGAATACAAATCTTCCGGCAATGGCAAAGGGTAATGGTCAGTTTTCAGAACAGGATTAACCGTGACCTTGTAGTCGCCGCATAATCGTAATCCTGCGCCGCCTTTCTTCGCGACCACCACCAGAGGTGTTGCCCAGTCGCTTTTCGTGACCCTCTTCAGGATTCCGCTTTGCTCAAGCTTTTCCAACTCCTTTGCTACTTCCTCTTTCATCGCAAACGGTATTGGCCGTGCTTTTGAGAACACTGGTTGAGCCCCTTCTTTTACATAGATGCGAGCTTCGTAGTTCTTGACGATGCCCGGGGCGCTCTTGAAAACCTGGGAATACTTCTTCCGTAATGCATCTACCCTTTGATCCAGTGATCTATCCGCGGACATACTGTACACTGCTTTCCAGTTTATCTTTAATTTTTCCAGCCAGTCTCTTCCCAGAAGAGCGGGCATCAACGTTCCGTTCTCTTGTGCTATCACTACGGGCAAAGTGATCTCGCTTCCTTCATGGTCTACCAAAACTTTTGCTTTTCCAAGCACTTTCAGCTTTTCCCCTGTGTAAGTGCGCAATGACACATTTGTTTCGACGCATTTTACATGCGGAAAATACTGTCTGTACACACGCTCTGGTACGATCGTGACCGCTGCACCCGTGTCAATTATCATAGAGACAGTTTTCCCTTCAATCTTGAGGTCTACGCTGTAGCCCCTTGAATGTTTGCCTGAATAGAACACGGTATGGCAGCTCAATTCTTCGGATTCGTCGTCCGTGGTGTCGACGTATCTCACAGCCTTTGTTTTGGCTCCTTTCTTGCAGACGGCTTGCAAGTGCCCCTTTTTGTTACAATTTCGGCAAGTGTGGTTCCGATACCAACATTTTTCTGCCCTATGACGCTTTCCGCAATGCCAGCAAGCACTACGCAGTTCTTCATCTTGCTTATCTTTCGACCGTGATACTGCCCCCGATTCCTTTCCCTTATCACGGTGTCGTTCGCCGCGAACGGCGTTGACGCTGTGCGGTTTTCCGTCAAATTCATGCATTTGCTTTGCCTGTTGTGCAGCTAGCTCTTTCTCTAGCGCCGTTTTGCATGCCAGCTCAAACGTCAGGTCTGCTTGTGCAAAAAGAGCCCGTTGCGTTTCTTCGTCACGCAAACCAGCTACCAGTCTGTCCCTTAGTGCATCATTTAGAAACGTGCCAAAATTGCAATCTCTTGCCAGGTGTCACGTTACGCGGTGAAAAAAGAAGAGGAAAGAAGAGGTGCCAGGCCAGGCGGTAAAAAGTGAAGAGGAAGAAAAGGAGAAGCTCGAGGAGATCTGGCTCGAGCAGGGGACGGATTCGACGGTGCCCCGAGAACGCTGCATACCTCGGCCATGACCCGCAGATGCAGACGGATTTGACGGTGACTCGAGAAAGCTGCAGCCCTCGGCCGTGAACCGCAGACGCATGCCAACTCCACCGTTACTCGGACCCGCAGCCCTCTACAGGGACATAAAGTATCACGGCGGCGAACCCTGGTACCCTGCGGATAATTCCTCGGCATAACTTGGGACACCTCCAACAGAGCCCGGAGATACCTCGGCAACGACCCCTGGTACAAAGCATCGGATTCCGTCGACAATACATCGTCAAGTTCCAACGGACACTGGCGACCCCAGCGCCTGATGTCAGCGACCTAAAGAGGGACGTGAGAGCTCAAGACATTTCTAACTGTACATGTGTAAATACCTAGGCATTAGTCATCTTTTTTTATTTACGTATATCGCTGTTTTATATAAATTGATTTATACCGTCGATCTGTGCACTCTCCTATTTCACTCAGACATTTGACCTGAACCACGACAATATTGGCGAGCCTGCCAGGATCAAACCCCTGAGTGAGAAAGGATTGTTTCACGGGTCAGCAGTTAACAACAGATTCTCAGAATGGATTTAGAAAAAATATTGACGATGAGTAGTTCTTTGGGCCTGACGAAAGAAGAAACAATGAATCTCTTTGAGGAGGAGAAGAAACGCGTTAGAGAGGAAAGGCTGCTAGCTAGAGAAGATGCCAAACTCGAAGCTGAACGAGAACAAGCGAGGGCAGAACGAGAACGAGCTTCTTTCGAGCGTGAGCGAGAGATGATAGAACTTAAGATTCGGCTAGCACAAGCCGAAACTTCAAATGATCGGTCAACGGACAACGAGGGAGGGGAGGTACAACCGCGAAGAAGTGCGTGTTTGAAAAAACTAATGCCACCTTTCGACGAGAAACGAGACGACCTTGATGCATACTTGCACAGGTTTGAAAGAATCGCAGTAGGCCAGGGCTGGGCAAAGGAGGAGTGGGCAACATCCTTGAGCCTTTGTCTAGTGGGAGAAGCACTAACAACGTTTGGTCGTATGCCAGCATCAGATTCGTTAGATTACGAAAAAGTGAAGATTGCACTACTTCAAAGATTCAGGCTTACAGCTGATGGCTTCAGGGAAAAATTCAGGAAAAGTAAACCTGAGGAAGCTGAAACTGGGTTACAATTTTGCTCGAGACTAAGCAATTATTTCGATAGGTGGCTCGAAATGTCTGAAACAGCGAAGACTTTCGACGGTGTAAGAGATAGAATAATAGGCGAACAGTTCCTAACTTGCTGTCATTCTAAGCTAGCCATTTTTTTAAAAGAACGCAAGGTTGATTCTACACAAGAAATGGCGCGACTAGCAGACCAGTACTTAGAAGCACAAGGGAAAGGGAATCTGGGGAAAACAAAGGAGGATGCTAGTGCAGGAGAGGACCCCGACATCTGTAAAGGAAAATCCATGACTAGCGCTCGAACGGGAGGAGCAGTGAGAACAGCTCCCAAATGCTTCTTATGCAACAAGTTAGGGCATAAAGCTAGTGAGTGCAGAAGCGGGTATCGAAAAGCACAGGCGGGAATTCGTTGTTGGGAATGTGGAAAAATCGGACACAAGGCTGAGGAATGCAGAAACGTGTCGAAAAACAAAGTGGCATGTTT
>JAZHYW010003452.1:0-28248 GCA_037355805.1 Ixodes ricinus
TTCGTTTGGCAATAGGCACTTTTTCAAGAGTGGAACGAGTAACTATATAGCTTTTAATCATTTGTTGAATCTACTTTTTCTTTTTTTTCATGTACCAAAACTAAAATGCGTTGTTTAATTTCGATGAAACAGTACATGAAAAGCTAGATTGACATATATGACTCAACATCTATTTCTTTTTACCTCAGTCGCACATATTTTGCCTGAATCTAAAGGTTATCAGTCTGGTGGGTCGTCTATAATGCGCGTGATTAGTAAACCTTTGGGTTGCGATATTAAAGGTCAAGTCCTACTGTGCTCTTGTCCTGAGAAATTAGTTTGTGAATACAATCATGAAAAAAGCAATAATATTTTCAAAATGTCAGGAGAGTTTTAGGACAAACCCTTTCAGTCTACCTTTTATAGAAACTCTGAGCGGCAAGCACAACGCTTGCTTTCCTGACCAATATTGTTTAAACTCAGCGCCGTGATGCAGGCGAATAATAATGCAGAAAAAAGTGACCTTCGTATTCAGTTCGGATATGACCTAAAATAGAGCGCATTGAAGTGCACCTTTTCGACATAGCTTGGCGTTTGATGTTTGTTCTTGACAAGATGCCGGTCAATTTAATTTGCAAATAAGCATCACCCTTGCTAATTGGTGATTTGTTGTTAAATACAAAGAAGTGGTATTTCATAGTTTACTCGACATTACAGCTACTTAACTGGTCACTTTATGGCGGTCTGTGTGCGCAATTGTCATAGTTCTGCCACGCGCCACTGTGTATGTACTTTGTTTTCATCCAGCCCACAGACACGTGAAATTGTTGTTCATCAGATAAAAGAAACAACAAGCTTCTATATGTTTGAGAAGTTGAAAGCCGGAAGAAATTTGCAGAGCATATTTCAGATAATTTGTAGGTGCATTAACTTATGATATATATATCTTTATGGTGATAGGCCGTTTATTTATGTTGTCAAGCCTTCAGGTAGTAAGAAAATATTTGTTATTGTCATCAATAAATTTTACTGTATGAAGTTCACATAACCGCTTCAGACCGACACGGGAGGACGATACTCGAAAATACGCCATCTGTTAAGTCTGCGGAACGTGCTTATTTGTTCGCTGTTTGGTAGTGTGAAACACCAGGTCGCGGGGTTTGCCAAAAAGAACTGTGTGCTCACGTTATAGATTAAGGCAAATGCACGAAATGTGCAGAGAGAGAGAGATAATAAATTATATTCTTCTAAATAATGCCATACACGACGCCTTACTGCAAAAAGAACTATATGTGGATGCATGTTTTAAACGTAAACACGTTTGACGGAACCCCGTCTGGTTGGGTCAAAAAGTTGAGAAATACCGACCTACATAAACCAAGTCCTAAACATATAGTGGCCCGACGTTTCAATAGGTCGGGCTCAATAGGTCGACAGCCACTTAACCGTCGGCGTTTGTCAACGGACTAGGGCACTTGAAGAAGAAAAGTGAGTGAAGCAAACGACACACCCTAATAGAAAAGAAGCTGCTGCCCTCTACATGCAAATAATCACCCCTGATGAAAAAGAAAAAATCGGTTTTGAAATTTCGGACTTTTTACTGTTCAGGACTTGGTTGGTTATGGTGCGTATTTTTCTAGTAGAGATGCGTGTAATGATGTTCCTAATTACACATAAATATCGCAAAGAACAGACAATATATTTCTAATTTAAATCACATTAGGACATCGGATTGCACGAGCTCGAAACTTCGCAGAATACTGTCTTGGGAGGCTAAAGTGATATTTGGTTTTACGGGCACTTTTTTCGTGGCCTGATTTTACAACTCCGTGCTTTATCAGTCATGCGCGCTTTAACATTTTGTGAGGCTGCAGCATATCATCGCGAGACTGTTATATATACTACACAACTTTACAATTTGGACATCGCCTTTTTCTATACTTTGTTTCAGCTTAAATGGGCATTGCAAAGGGACGAAGAAAACCAAACGCTGCTTTGAACGGCGTGCCTATCAGTGTCAAACATGAGCGTTCAGTAACGACATTGGTCTAGAACGTCGGATAATGATGACATAGAATTCTAGAGGTAGAACTGACTAAATAGGCGCAAAGTGCCCCTTCTGATCCTTTCAAGCACGTGACTCTCACTCATATATTTGCTTGGAACACCCGTAAATTGGTGGGGCGCTCACATCTTCATAACTGGATGTTAATTTCCAACACTTAGGAAGATCGCACATGGTTGTTTCACGCTCTTGTCGTTTAGGTTCTCTACTGGCTCAGACCAATAACGTCATCAACAAAAGAAAATGCTCTCAAAATTCTGAACCCCTTTCAGCTATTATGTTCGAAATACGCCAGATTTCTTGTTTATCTTATGTTTAATGTGTTGCTAGAGTCCCAGCCACTAATTCGAGCGAAAGATGCAAATAAAAAAAAATGGCCAGAAACGCTTTGCATGGCCCCTTTAAGTCCAGATGCAGCCTATGCTACAAACAAACACTAAGATTTTGGCTAGGTACAAAGATAAAGTGTCGCGAGAATTACACGAGGCATATGAAATTAGGACCAGGGAGAAGAAATGTATAAGTGACACGTCCCTATCTTTATCTACAAATTAGTTTGAATTTTTGAAACGCGGGCTGAGCAGAGAGGGTAAACAGGGTTTTTGTGGCTATATAACGTGTGAAGTAAGCTGCAGTTGAGAGTGCACCTTGTCCTGTTTCCCTTCGTCTGTGTCGTTGTATTTTTTCGGCGCTTTTTGTTTGCAATGAACAACTGGCCCAAATCTTTACTTTACTATGCTACAAGCACGAGCCTTTGGTCCCGACCACTTGCACTGCAGGAGCGCGCGTGCTTGGACGCTCAAAGCCCAGAGCTCGCTGTTTTAGTTTCTGATACGCTCACACTTAAAGTGAAAAAGAGTATTGTGTTGAGAACATCACATTTTAACAGAAAACTGAACTGTTTAACATGGTCTGCACGTGACATCATCGCACTATATGCGAGGGGTCAGAGATTTTTTTTTGCTGAGAAAATCAAATCCCGAGGTGCAAACTGCACACTGCAGAAGGTTTGCGCTCAGTGCAGCCCATGTATTCAGAAACAAAAATTATTCTTGCTTGGTGTAGCGTCGTGAGGAACGGCGCGAGCGTTTGGCACCCCGAAAACGCGCTTTCTGGCAGGGGTGATTTCGCAAACGAGGTAGTTTTGCAGGATCACGCTGTCTGCTCTGTGCCGAAGATTCGGAGCAGAGCAACCTTTACAACACAGAGAAGTTCTTAACCCTCCCCCCCCCCTTTTTTTTTCATTTGAGAATGCTTTTTAACAGAATACTTTTTATTTTTAGGGGACTCCTTTCTTTGTTTGGGGTGCCAATTCAACAATTATATTACTTTCATTTGTTTTGCAGTAATTCTTCATTTCTTTTATTTTTGCATCCAAAAACTGTGAAGTTTAAACAAAACTGCGAGAATATGAGCGGCTGCCGACTTTCGGCTGTCCGTCAAAGGCCACTAGAATCTCTTTTCAGGTATCCCTGCCGTACAAACTTGTAGTTCTATTTATCGTCAGATTAATAAGCCATATTCAGTATTTTCAATGCTTCTATTCTCGGGGACAACTTTCTCAGACAGTTCAGCAACAACGAAAACTTTGAGTGCCTCAATGATGTGTACATGCAAAATAGTTCATGCAACAATTTTTGCACTTTCAGTAAATACTACTAAGAGGTAATCCCTGACGTTGATAGCTGGCAAAAACACCCATTAGTTTTCCTCTCTGCTCAAAGGCAGACGCAAAAAAAAAGGAAAGAAACAGCTTTCCCCTCGTCAACTCGCTATTAGAACAGGCGGCAATGTGATCTAACGCTAATTGTATGCTGCCAGTGTTCATCATAGTCATGCGCCGGGGCTGGCAAAGAATAAAGCATGGGTTGAGATTTAGGCTTTATTAGAGTTCGGCTATTCTCATCTTTGATTGAACACGAGCCAACACGGAATGTTTGGCGATGCTGATAGTCAAGAACCCGAGCACTCGGCTCAGGCTCATGACAACCGAGTACGTCACGGTGTCGCATGACTCGCGGTGAAAAGTCGTGATGGCTAATGCCTCTGAATAAAAAAGGTAGCGACATTTTCTCCCTCCTCCTTTGACGCGCACTCCTTTTATCTTTAGGTTTTGCTTTTTTACACCCGCGCGTCGACTGTAGCGCCGCCTGGTTTGGCCCGAGATAGCACACGGCCTTTCTATACTTGAGTCAGAGCGCAGTCAAAGGCTGAAAGACACGCAAATACATACACACAGGCTAAAGCGCACTGTCACGGTCTACCAGCCTCGGAGGATGTGCTCAAAGAAGACAATGAAAGCCGTGACGTTGCACAGCCGGCGTTATTTGATTGGCGACATGAGATCATAGCATGCACTGCACTCCGACAGCAAAGGCATTCCTTCTCCCTCCTCCTCTGACGTGCACACCTTTTATCTTTATGTTTTGCTTTTTTACACCCGCGCGTCGATGGTAGCGCCGCCTGGTTTGGCCCAAGATAAGCAGTCGTCATTCTTCAAAGGATGCCGCTACTTTTCTGTATAAATGAGCCTTAGGGATGGCATATGACATCACGGTGTCAACAACGCTAAAACATCTATATTCCGTTGCAACTCAAGAAGGTAGGGCGGGGGAAAAGAAGGCCGGGGAGGAAGAAGCAGACGGAACGTTGGAGAAGAGAGGGGAAAATTGACGTTCTGAATTTAACTCGACTTGGGCACAGTGAGTAATCTACGCCACGGGGCCACGTGACGTGACACTATTTGACAGCATGTCTTGAAACCGTGACGTCACGTGACACACGATTAATCGTAGTGCCAATACAAAAGCGCCACGAAAACCCACAATTTCTTATACATTGCAATTCGGTTCATGACAATTTGATCACTACATAGAAATGCAGCTGCCAATTTTTACTTCTCCAACACTCATTTTGTAATAAAAAAAATTACCGTGAACCGTTTTGAACCGGTTACCGTTATATTTTGTTCCGGTTCAGTTCCGGTTCAGTTCCAAGATGGCGGCGAAGATTTCGGTTCGGTTCAGTTCCGGTTCGGCTAAAAATAACGGTTCTGTTCCGGTTTTCGGTTCGGTTCGGTTCCGGTTCGACACGGGCTCTTTTGTCATGGTCCTTCCTGCCGACCCTCTGCCACCGACGCATGAATTGCAGTCCTCAAGTTTCGCCTAGCACCATCCAAACAGGGGTCTCGTAGATTGCGACTGATATTGCCGGCACAGGAGCGAGCTCTCCTAGAAACAGCACGCTCGAGAGGAGCCGCAGGTGTACGAAGTCTCGGTCGGCACAGCGAGGCCACGTCTGGCCTTCTTCCTGGGTTTCGATCATAGAGATCATACATACTAACTCTAGAGGAAAATGTCCGACCTTTTTCTATGCATTCCGGCTGCCGCAAGCGGCGAAGCATGCAGGCAGACCTTCGGCGTCCCACACATGGCTACCAACTGCCTTCGATTTCACGAACATAACTGACTTCGTAAGTGTGACGTCATGGGTCCAAACAAACCGTTGCTAGGGTCGATGTTATTAACAAATACATGTGGCTAGTTTTCGCTACGAAAACCCGACCGTTCAAAAATCAGGAGTAGGATTTAAACTTCTAAAAATCATAGATATAGAAAGCTTGAATGTCATATATGTTTGGATGGAACAGCGTGGATGAACAGTCACACTCACAGGCACACAAGAAGGAAACAGACTCGCAGCGCTGTTTCCTTCTTGTGTGCCTGTGAGTGTGACTGTTCATCCGCGCTGTTCCATCCAAGCGTGAATTACCAACTAGCCCAAGCATCCACATTATCAAGTGTCATATATGTTTCGACAGAAGTGTGCCGGTAATTGCTTGTTTCTGAAATATTTACGACTACAACTTCCGGTCCTCAAGATGCCTGCAGCAGACAACAAATGCAAGAAGTATGCCGTCTGCCACACGCCGGCCGGCCAAGCCGGCGCCGTCGTTTGAATCGTGCGAATAAAGACGATATTCTGATATTGCATTTGTTTGAAATATAATGAGTTTCATACGTTTATAAGAATTCATAGTAGGGTGCGATGCAAAATATGGTTTATAGAAAGTCCGGGCGTCGATCGAGATGATCGTCTGCTAAAAGATCGCATTGCATCCGTGAGGAAAGCACTTCAGGCGATCGGTTGAGAACGCAAATTTTGTTTGCGAACTCGCGCTATGGGAGGGTGCTTCATACCTGGTGGTAATCATCGCGTGGAGAAAGATTTTTGCAGTTTCTTCAGATTTCCGCAAGACCACAAAACGCGAAAGAACTGGATAAAAAACATAAGGTGAGTACATGCAGCATTGGCGGACAGTTGCCTTCATGTAAAAGAAGTGTCAAACCAACCGAGAGCACGTAAAACCCATATTCTGTTCGGTCATAATGTCTGAACATAGGGCGCTATGTTTATATATTATTACTATAATATCGATAAAGTAGTTGCATGCAAGTAGTAGTGAGAGTAAAATCCAGCCCAAACTTGCAGTAGTCTTACACTGCTATGGTAAAACAGCGTTGAGAATTATGCCAGTGTCCATGCGCTCTCCGTTTATTTTGTTTATGCATATATATCTACATTTGGTGATGTTTTTTTCATTGTGCTCTTCACATGTTCTCCTGTTTGGACTAGCCTTTTAAGTTAGTATTTAGTACAAGCCTCAATAATAGTAATAATAAACGACTTACCTTCACGACGTACAATTTGTTTCTCATGCTGGCCTGCACTACGCCGGTAATGCACTTCAGGTCGTCGTCGTAACTTATTTGCATAACGTGGTTTGATTTTATGGCATTTTCACACCTCTGAACTAAGCCGGTTCTTCACAGAAAGAAAAATCACATTGCGGAGGCCTCTACGGCCATGGTGATGCACTTGTTTTTGTCGCTCGTTTACCGAAGCAATTCAACGAAGACGCCAGCTGCAACAGAGGCCAGCAAATCTATCGTGTCGTCTGCTGCCAAAGCAAAGCGGAGTGTTATATATCAGAAATGGCTTTCATCGCTGCAATATGACGCTGAGTCGACAAGAACATCTTCATAATTAGATATTAAGAAGTTAGGTTGCTTACAAAATATTATTTACTCACTGGTAAGCAAAAATCTAGCTTCATATGGAGTCTCCATTCACTAGTCCATAGCAACCTCCCTAGGAACGGTTTGTTTGGACCCAGATGCCATGTTGTAACGTAGTTACTTACGGGGTCAATTATATCATCAGAGCAGTTTCATGAACTTCAACAATCCACGTACTTACCGGTGGAAAGATATTCGCTTTCCTTTCAAAGTTTTTTTTTTTTTTTTGTATAGCGCGCAGGTGTACGGTCTCGCGTGAACGCAAAACTAGACCAGATACCGGCTGTACAGACTTCCTGGGTGGGGTGCGAGTGGGCGCGCCTCAGGAATACGAAACCACGCAACCACCAGATTTCCGAGATTTCGACAGAAGGGAAGTTAATGCAGCGTAATTAGTATATTGATTTTTATAAGCGTTAAAATAGCTCAAAATTTAGTGTACAACGTTAAATTCTCACTGTATTATATTGCTGAGAGTTTTCAGTCTTCGCGATTACCATTACGACTGTCGTCCTTCAGCTGGCAACATTGGTTTCTTTCTCTCGTGTTTTGTCGCTCTCTTTCGCGATCTTTCACTCGGGACTACGGATGTCGGCGCACGGGATTTGCCACTCCTCCTCGCCCACCTTTACCCCCTGGTTTCGATCACCAGAGCAGCGGGTCACGTTCACGTCGGCTGATGACGTACCCTTGAGCCGTGCAATATTGCGGGTGCAGCCGCAGACGCCTTCGAATATGTGTTGAACTTGACTGCGTGAGTCATCCTACTATTTCAAATTAACCACCGCCAGGCTCGTGCTGCAACGGACTGTGACTCAGCTTTGCCGGCTGGGTGAACTGTGTACGCTAAGGCAAGAAAGACGGTTAGCAGTGGGCATTGGATGCCAGCAAACAATGACTTAAGAAATCCCTACCTAAGCACCTGCGGCAGAAGATGCTCTGACTCCATTTCTGGCACGCCACCTGGTTCGAGTCCCCGACTAGGCAACACTTCTCAGAAGAGAGAAGAGGACGCATAGAAAAATAGTTCGGAGAATTGGAAGGAACCCTGGTCAGCATGGTAGCAATGCCCCAACATCTCCTTGACCCTGCAAATGCCATCAGAAGTAAAAAAAAAGAAAAAAAAGTAACGTTCAGACTCGTTTTGTTTTTTTTTTCGAGGGGGGGGGGACTATTTCTTAAGAAATGTAACGAAATGGATTTCACCCTGATTGCATCGCGATACAAAGAAACATTCAAAATGTATTTCGATACAGGAATACAGATACTGGTGAAAAAAATGTATCGCGATGCAGAAATACAGATACGAAATGTATTTCTGAAATACTATCGGGATACATCTGTATCGCCATACTCCCCAACCCTGATACACGCACATTCACAAGAAAACAAGTGGCCAAAGCCACACTAGAACCATTCTCAACCACCCTCAGCGCGGTTTTTACTTTTCTGCACCACAGTCTCAGGTGTTGCTGCTGTCTTTATTGTTTTTTTTTTTGTTGTTGTTTTACCCCGAGTCGCGTGGTCCGCATAACCTGCTAGCATCCGGCCGGATGCCAGCAGGTTTTACAACAGCTAGCATCCGGCCGGATGCAAGCAGGTTTTACAACCGCTGGCATCCGGCCGGACGTTAATTATTACCACTGAATGAGTGACATGCGCTGCTCGAGTACCACTTGTCGATAAGACAGAAACCCCCAACGGTAATCATCCCCAACATAGACCTGGCTAAACTTTTGAAAATTACTTTTTTTCAAATAAATACACTCTTTTTGGTGATTCATGATTACCTGTTTTCAAGGGTACATCGCGCGAAATTTAGAAAAAAATTTGGTGATAAATATTTTCTTTATTTCCCTCACAGATATTACTTAAATTTGTCTTTCTCCATTTCTAGAAAATTCTCTACTAGAATAAAAAACTACTGACAATAGTAGAAAGCAATTGTTTTATTGTAGAAGTGCACAGAGCTTGATATACTCTATCCAATGAGATTCAGCTCAAGCACTTAATATTAAATACTTAAAAAGGTTCGCCGGAAAAGACCTTAATAATAACAGAGTTCCCAAAGGAGCCAGGTAGGTAATATTATCCATTTTTAAACATAAACTAAAATTAAACAAATTTAACTAATTCTAGCTGACCAGTTTGCGTGCGTCATAAATTAAAATATTTATGGTGCAGAAACGTGTTTTGTTTCTTCATGTGACCCTTACAGTTGCGTCAACGCCCATTTTGGAAAGTCGATGTTTACACTTCTTCTAAGATGCGATTATCAATGAATGATTACACTTCATTGAGGGCAGTCTAGTACGTAATCCGTTACAAGTTTTGAAATTTCTTGTAATCCCTTACATTTGTAAGTAATTTACGAACGGAATACTTGCATATTTGCTCGAGCAATTGTGGAGTAATTCTCTTGCACATTTACGTAACGGATTCGTTGTAATCCCTTACATTTCTTCCACGACCCCCACCCCCTCCCCCTCAAAAAAAAAAAAAAGATTGTTTTTATTCTGATAAAGTCGAGCGCGGTCACACTGTCACCCGCATTGGACTGGCGCAAAGGGAGGCTTGGCACTCTTCAGTTCCCCAAAATCATTCTTTCACACACCAAGCACCTGAATCTATTTCAAAATATTTTATTTTTTTAGACCCGAACAACAATGTCTGAAAATCTAAATTAATATTTATACAAAAAAAACAAAGAGGTTGGGGGCGAGCTATATCCGCTTTTTTTACTTCTTTGTTTTTTCTTTGCGCTCGAAGACGGTGGGAGGACAGCAGTTGACTTCTTCCCTAGGGTGCCCACATGTCTGTCTGTCTCAGGGTGAAGACATCCATTGCTGCCCTGAACGTGCCGGCGCAAGACGCTCTGGCGCACTCGGTGCGTGACTTGGGCGGTCAAATGGCGTCTATGCATTAGCCAAAGATACGCGCTCGAGCTGAGTGATACCAAATTCCGCGCACTTCATAATGCATAAAAAAACGATTGGGCGGAAAACTGGATGAGATGTCACCACTCAAGCAAAAGCGCGCGTGTGTATGAAGGCAGTCTCTTCTTCCCAAATTCGTAGCGTCGTATCGCGGCGAAATGCCACGCAGTGCACTCTGGGAAAGAGTTGTGCACTCAGTTACGGTTTCGATTGAACAGCTTCAGTTCATGTTATCACGGCGTGACCGAATGCGCTGCTTGCGTTTCCGATTACTTGACTTTTCACGAATGTACAGTACTCTCGTTCTCCAGCGATACAAAACAAAGACCGGGCACTTTCCTTGGTTCCCGAAACACCGGATATTGTGAGTGCGTATGCAAACGTAGTAAGACGTGGCTTTGTCACCTCACCTCACTATTGCATCTTTGAGCTCAATTTTAATAATCCTGTCTAGTATCAATAGTTG
Organism: Ixodes ricinus; assembly: GCA_037355805.1. NCBI lineage: Eukaryota > Metazoa > Arthropoda > Arachnida > Ixodida > Ixodidae > Ixodes > Ixodes ricinus. The sequence continues at coordinate 10,525 of JAZHYW010003452.1, forward strand.
GGGTTGTGTAGATATTTAGACGGCGTGTTGTTGGTCAACCATTTGAAAGTTAGAACGAGTCACTCACTGTAGATGAGAAATCTAGCCAGTGCAATTCAACCGCTGGCCTGGGGTCTTTAACGTGCACCACGCAGCAGTGATACACGACGGCCCGCCGATACGATGCTCATCCAGATCGAAACGGGCATCCCTGGGTTCTACAGCGCGAGCCTTCGCTCCACGTGCTCCGAGAGTGCTAGCCCACACTTGTCTTTGCAGTGGTAGGAGGCAGCACATGACATGCCTGCCATCCCCAAGTATGCGTTTGTGTATGCCCGAAGGCGGCCGGCTGATCAACAAACGATGGCCCATAGCAGACGTGGTGGCCGGTGTACCCAAATAAAATTAGAAAAGAAATGTATAACAAGCCACGGCCGAACTGGAAGCGCGCGCTCTCTTCTCTTCTTACGGCCTTGCAATCGGGGCAATCGCCACCTCCCGCCGCAATTCGCGGGGGCGCTGTCACCTCACCCCTGGGCTAGAGTGCCTTCATACACACGCGCGCTTTTGCTTGAGTGGTGACATCTCAGCCATTTTTACGCCCAATCGTTTTTTTATGCATTTTGAAGCACGCGCAATCCGGTGTCAATCAGCTCGAGCGCGTAGCTTTGGCTAATGCAGAGACGCCATTTTAGCGCCCAAGTCACGCACCGAGTGCGCGAGAGCGTCACGCGCTGGAACATTCAGTGCAACAATGGATGTCTTCACCCTGAGACAGACAGACATGTAGGCACCCTAACCCCTGGGCTACCCTTTGCCGTTTGCACAGAGCGCGTCTGACAGTGTATCTCAGCGCTGTCGCAACTTGCGGCCGAGATTTTTATAGCCTTTGACACCTGATCCTTACGTTTAGACCCTCAGCCACTATCTAATGCGCTTCTGATGAGCCCAAAACGGTGAATATTTGACGCACATCTCCGAGAGATTCGGGAGTAAAAAGTAGTAAGTAGAGACAGCGAATGCAATTGCGGAAAAACTATACTCGTCTTTACCTCCAGGACTTCTGTTGCAACTCAAGAACAGGAGGAGACGGACCCCTTCTACGTGGAGGAACTTTAAATGATAAATAATTCGTACATCTCGTGAAATGTAAGCAGGCCCAATCTATCTATTGCCGTGGTCTGCATCATCGTTTCATAGGCCGCACATGAAGTCGGTCAACTGCTCTAGACGAGGGTGTAGTAGTCTGTACAAATTTTCGCAGTGCTTCCTCGACGGCTTGTGCACATATCCAGCTGATATTTCGTTTCTGTTCGTGACCGTCTTTGCATGGTTAATCAGAAGTATTCTGACGAACTTGTTGCAAATTAAACCAGCCAAGCGCTTTGAGTGACTGTTGTCAATGCCTCTGGGCAACTTAGAATTGGCGCGTCTTCAAGATAGGGTGCAATGAGTAGTTGCAGAACTTCGTGCATATTTGTGCGTGGAAGGTGCTTAACAGGCTTTTAAGAAAAACGCAACAATGACTTAAATCGGAGTGAAGTTCAATGAACCGTTGCCAAGACAACAACCTGCTGGAAGCTCGACCACCAGGCGCAAAGCAGCTCAGAAGGGTTTCCGAGTGGGGCGAGGCGGGGTGAGGTGGCTGCGCCCCGGGCGGCAAGCAAGTGAGCGTCATACGGAGAAAAAATGCTCATTGACTCCCGGGCGATTGCGGTAAAGGCCGTAAGAAGAGAAAGAGAGCGCGCGCTTCCAGTCCGGCCGTGAACAAGCTTACACTTCCTAATATATTTAATGAATATCAAAAATCACGTATGGAGATTACGGATTAGAAACTCAATCGAAGGCGAAAATAGTAGGTTATCGCCGACGACAGTGGAAGAAAACAACAACAACACAAAGTTGCAGGCGGCCCTCGAAATCTCTGGGCCTTGCGTAGCAGCCGAAGCGGGCGTAGTAAGCGCCGACGCGAAGGAAAGAGAGAAAAAACTAAACCAAACAAAGCAAGGCAAAATACGTGATGGTTTGCACGCGAAAAAAACAAAGGGAAGAAAAAAAAAACAGAAACGCAGGAGGACGAAAGAATGCGGCAGAGTAGTGTCGGCTCAAACATAAAAAGAAAGACTGAAAAATGGAAAACGTTGAGACGGTTCAACGGGTGTCGAACTTTATCGTAGAAGTAAAAAAGCAGAAGACGTCAGTCGTCCCTGCGCTAACAATTGGAATTTGTGCACCGAACGCGACCGAAATCACCTTTTTTGCGCTACGACGATCTCCCTTTTTTCTTTGCACGCGCGAGAAGTCTGCTTTTTTCTAGCTCCGGATTTATTAATTTCAGTAATAGCGTTAAATTTGCATATGCACAATGACTTCTTCCAGAGCATATTGACATCGCAGTAACGAACGTGGTTCGGAATTGACTTTCGCTTCTTCATCCGGAGACGATCTTAACGGGATAAGCACTGGCAGGCTGAGAAGATGAAGCGCTGCCTGAGCCAAAATCGGCCAATCAACCAGTTGTGACCGCCAGAAAGAGAGACGGTGCGACGTTTTGAAGCTCCACACAACATGCAGAGCTTGCATCAAGTCAGTCTTCTTGCAACGAGTTTGAAAACACGCTCGTACATGGCGAAATCATTGGGCATTTCGGACTTCATGTTCCGATCGATGATGCGCACATTAAACCAAAACGTCGTGATGGCACCCGTGATATCCCGCACATTCGGACACGTTTCGATAGACACTGTCGTTCCGCTCTTCGCCACGGCTCTGAGGTAGGACTGGAAGGTCAAAGTGACGTTTTCAGGTTAGAACTGAATTTTAGAAAATGAACTCGACGTACTCTTATCGGTTTAAAAAAAATGCCGAACCTAAAATCATGACCTTTTTCGGTTAAAACCGAATTTACGAAAATGAATTCGGCGTACTTTTATCGGTTTTTATCGGTTTAAACCGAAAACCGGGATAAGCCAGCCCGCCTATTCGACGAAACGGTTATAAGCAAGACAATCATGAGAAATGGCAAGTGCAGCAACAAAACTATTTGACTGATAAGAAGAATAAAGTTGAAACAAAGCTATGTTCTGAAATGTTTGTACATTGCCCTTTTTCAAGAAAAAGAAAAAAGCGCGAAGGTACATTTGTGTTTTGCCTGGCTTTAATTAGTTGTGACAGGGTGTCTTTTTCGGAAGAGTTCCAAAATTTCACCCACAAAGCTCTGACATATTTCCCACGCGAAGAAAATCTCCTTCACTCGTGAGGTGGCACCTAGTTTCTAACATTCAAAGCAGTCAATGTCCGTGACAAGTTTTTTTTCATTCGTCACCTCGCACGGAAATAGGCAAAACCAATGTGTTTTGGAGAATCCGTCTGCTAGCGGAGACTCTGTGCTCGCCAGGAGCGCTGCAGTCACTTTCGCCTTTAGCCACGTGCCGCGCGCCACTTCTGGGAAGAACATGGCGTCTTCAATCTAGTTCTGTGCTGCGCTGTGCCGCCATGATCATCCCAAGGGCTGCATGTCGCACATGCATCTACGTACCTTGCGCTACTTTTGAATCATGAAGGGGCTTTATTTTCGCCCGCGCCACGAGGAAGTTGCCAGTATTGGCTTCCATGGTATTTGCTAAAACTCACAAATATTGTCACGAATGACAAATGATGAGGCTGCGTATAACTGCAGAAACGAAACGTTTAAAGGGGCGAACCTGTGCCCGAAGCAAAATAGAGAAAGAATAGCGGCGCAGGCGCCAACGTCGGCGGAACAGCAGGATCGAGCGCTGCGGCGAGACTGACACTGGCTCGCCACGTGGATCCATTTTTGCACACGCGTGGGCTTCTGGAACAATCGGCCTAAAAAGATTTGGCGCGTAGAACAATCTGACCTAGGACAAGCAACACGGTTCTCGAATTTACCCGAACATCACATGACAGAGTCAACAAAAATGCGTACCCGCAGCCAGACATCGAACCCTGGCTCTTAGCATGGAAGGCAAGCGTGATAACCGTTAGGCAACTAGTGCGCTGCCTACATGGCGAGGTACGCGCACGGCAATATCAAGGAACGGCGGCAAAGTCGAAGTTTTGCTCTATCTTCGAGGTAAATAGTGCTTCCACTACTTCGATAAAGAAGGTCAATACAGAGCATAACGCATTCATGAGTCACAATATGGAGCTCCCATCCAGTGCCTGAGTTCAAAGGGTGTTCGGTGTGCGGTCGACATCAACATTAAGAAATGACGCAAAATGTGTGACGAGACTTTTAGAGCCAGCTGCTGCTCAAAATACACAAGGTCAATAAATGGAACATGTGGCAACAATAAAACTTGAATAACTCTCTTCCTTTGTTTCCTACTTGAGGGCAATAATGTCGGAAGTAACGCCACGAAAGCAACGAATTACATTTTGGGGTAATGGTCACTTAATTAATTATACAGGAGGGTAATTGCAATTGTAATGAATTAAAATTTAGCCTTGAGTAATTGTAAATGTAATTCCTCACTAAATTTCAGTCGCGTGTACAAGTCTGATTGCGGGGTTGGGTTCCGGTACCTCCGGGTGGAACCCCAAGTCCAGGGCCTCATACGTGGCGACCATCGACTCCGCACGGTACATCAGCCATCGCTGGCCGGTGATCGTGTCATCGGTGAAAGTCGATTATTTCTCACGAAGAAAAGGTAATATCTCGCAAAAGTTGGTTCCGTCCCGCTGTGTGCACCGTTTTGCTATCTTTTATGAAAATTTCATTGAAAACAAAGCATACCCTAATGAAAATTCCATCAAGGTACATAATTTGGGACACTGACTGCCGTGGCTGCCGCCCTGGTGGAACGTGCCCTGATGGTCCATCAGATGACGTCTAACCGCCACTGCCAAGGGAATTTCATCGAAAAGAGCAGCATTTATATAAGAGTAAAGCTATACGCACTCCGGAGTGCATTTCGGACGAAATGGCTATACGCACTCATAAATATAACCAAATGCCTCAACAAAACAAAATGTTTGAGAAAAAAAAAGCAGAAGAAAAAAAATCAGGTCCACCGCGGATCGAACCCGCGTCCATTGCGTACAAAGCGGACACCTTAACCCCTATTTTTTTTTCTTTATTAAGTGATTTTTACACACAAACACACATATTTACATTACAGACAGATGGTTACATGACAGGTATATACAAATAAGAAAGAAATATGAAATCGTCATCCCTTCACTGGCTGACGTTGACTCCTCAAAATTCTATGCTATGCCATCGCTTAGGAAACTCGATTTGACCATTCGTTTTATACGAGTTTAGCGGAGTGCGTATGACCATTTCCCTCCGGAGTGCGTATAGCTTTACTCTTACTCTTCACAAAACCTATGCGACTCCGTTGAAGCTAGAGAGCAAGCATGCATGCTACGACAGAGAGCCCTGGCTTCCACGGACGAACGCGAGCAGCGGGCATATCTGAACAACGCTCGCGGATGCTTTCGGTCTGCAACCTTCATGAAACAATAATAATTAGGTGCGACACAGCGGTAAGGCCAATAGCCCATGCCAGATAGAAAGGTATACACTTTCTAGCCCAAACCTCTCGGACCGAGTCAGGAGCATTTTAGTATTGCAGCACGAGATTCCGACAATGAGCGCATCGCTCTAAAGAATGCTTCGGCTGCATATTCAGTTAAGCCTTCAGCATGTTATGCAAAGCGCTCGTACATCAATCGCCGTACTTAAGTTCCACTCACCTGCCATGTAGAGTACTTTCGCGTCGTAGAACGATCCTTTCGTTCGCGCGTCTCCGGCCCAGTAGACTTGGTACACCTTGTCGTCTTCAACTACACCGCTAAAGTCCCTTACATTGTCGGAACTCACGACAGGCTGGGTCTTCTCCAGTAGAAATTCTACTAAAACCGAAGACATTGTAGAGCCCGGGCAGGATCGACAAGTTGGAGCAAGCGGGCAAACAAAACGAGTCGAGAGCGATCGTTCAAGGAAGTTCGGCGAAGCCTCTATGGGTGAAGCGAAAGTGGCGTGTTCGGCGTTTCGGCGGGCGTCTGATCAGGACTGTCGGTCGGTTGCCTGTCATATCTCTAACATCAGCGGTTTTATGGGCTCACGTCCCGAAATCGTTTTCTCGTGCATAGATTATTTTTCATTTTCATAGATTTGACGAAATAGTGGTATCTGAACGAACTTTACGTCCTTTGACCGTACATCTGTCTGCACGTCAAAGCTTTTTGACGTACAGTCAGAGACAATCGATGTACAATCAGAATCGCCACCAAGAAATCTTTACGGCATTTCGCGGCGGCCGATTGCCACAAGGAAATCATCAGAAAGCCGACTAGCGGTGTCTGACTGGAGTTTGACTGTCGGTCAGAGTAGCTTGTCGGCCAATCAGACATTCTAGACGTACAGTCAGGCACAGTCAGCCGTCCACTAGAAAACATTGACTGCCAAAGAGGGTTACATTGATGGATTTTTCATTCGGGTAGTCACGAAAACCCCCATGACTGTCCTTATCTGAACACACCCAGCGGATCAAATTTACGAGTAACAAATGGTTTAGATAGTTCCTAAGTTCCCCAACAACAGTATCGACAAGGATACGAACCCTGACTTGCTTTCCCTCAAACAGTTACGCTGCTCTTTTTTTTAATATGGTAATATTTAGTCGATTTCGTACTTAAATATTAATCTTAGTTTTATAGCTGAAATAATGCACGTTTATGTGTGTGTATATTGTGTGTTGCTTGAACAATATAAAAGGCATTTGAGTTATCACACTGCCGATAAGGCTCCGGGCTCAAGTTTCGTACGGAAGCATTTTTGCCCGGCCGCTCCACCGTAACGTCAGGAGATGTATCTCAAAGTCAAAAACATTGGTACAGACCAAACTTACTCGAGATCGTCGCTAAAACAACCTCAGGTAAGGCGGGTGTCAGTGCGCCGAACATCCTTAAAAAAGGGTGTTTGTCACGGTTCACCGTCCCTCTCCACACCTCTTTTACACCCTTCAAGATAATTCAATTCAATTCAATTTTCAATTCAATTCAATTTTTATTTTCAAATCAAGTGATACAAAATAAAGCGCTGGCCCACAAAAGCAGCATTCTGCTTTGTGGGCCAGGGCGTCAAACCAGGGTGTTCAATTCAACAGCTCACTATTTTACTGTTGAAAATTGCATATTAGGTCAAAATAAGAGCACTGAAAGAGTGTATCTTTTTTGTAAGTAATACAGCGTTTTTACGTCCTTAAGACTGCACATTTTTGGCAGTGTCTGATTTTTATTTAGTATGCCCTGAGAAATAAATTCTACAAAAAAAAATTGTATACGGTGAAAACAAAAACAAATATGGTATCTTAATGCTTTAATCATATTGAAATGTATCCATAATACTAGTCCCCTTAAATTTCTCGCTAATCATGGCCTGCATCTTGTCTCTGCTTTGATCTGAAAAATATGCTTTCCAGCCTCCGACACCTCCTTTGCGCACAATGTTTGCCACTTTAATGTCGTCGTCTGTGCCTTCTTCAGTAACGTAAGGAGTGGCATTTATTGAGCTCGTTGTCTGGCTAAACACTTCCATTAGATCCTTATAATTGCTCGGAATTAAACTTTTCATGAAAGACAATTCGCTCTTCTCCACAACCTGCCCAAGTGCTTCCCTATCGTCTTTTAACGCTGCACCGTAAGCTTCGCCCAAAAATTGGCCAACCTCAGAATAACGTCGGTCTTCTTCTTTTGAATCTCTTCGTACGTCAGAAACAAAACGTTCGGGCAATCTTTGCGGACGTAGCCCGACAGCACGTGGTCAAAATAGTCGCCAAAGCCGGCCTGTCCTCGAAGGAACCCGTCCAGGAAGTCTTCGAATTTTCCGTTCTTGAACTCGAACACGGGAAAATCCGTGGTCAGGTGAAAGTTGGAAACGCAGCAATCCCAGGGATTCCTGGCAACGTACACGTACTTGGCTTTGTGGTTAACTTGCATTCTGTTCATCGAAAAATGCGTTCGCAGGAGTCTCGTACGAGCCACTGTCTCTTGTGAGTTTAGCTCGAGAATCGGAGCCGACTTGGAGAATTCGGCGAATGTCTTTGCCGACTGACCTCCGTTCACAATGAGCTGAATCAGTTGTTGCACCAAGTGCGTTCCACTTCTGGGATAGGTCACCTGCGAGCACGATGGGAGATGCGGCTGATTACAGTCATCTACAGAATGAAAACGGCGAGGCGTTTCTTTGCGGTGCCCGGACTATGCGGAGCGCAAGTTCATCTGCTCCTCGCGCAGGGGTTGCGGTGAGGTTAGAACACTGAGCGGTGATTGAAACAGATTGCAATAATTGTGGGTAGACCTGAAGGCAGCTAGCATTGAGATCTACCCGCTATCCTTCCAATCGAAGCCAATCAGAGCTCAGCGTTCCGACGTCACCGCAACCCCTGCGCGAGAAGCAGATGAACTTGCGCTCCGTATACAACCAAAACCACCTAGAACGCAAAGCCGGCGCCCTTCTTGCCCCACATGTCACCACTAGTGGATTCACGCGGCGTTGCCGTACGCACGTTAGCGTAGACGCCGACGCGTCGTGCAGCGCGTCTCTCAACGAGCGCGACGCTGGCACGCGGCGACGCCAAGGCAGAGACGTCTGCCGCTTTGCGACGTCTCTCGTCGAGCTTCCGCGTGTTTTGCCGATAGGGGCGCGTCGGAGATCCACTAAGAATGACTTCATGCTTAGGTCTTATTTTCTAGGTGATATCGCGTGCACTCGTTCATAAGACATCACTGCCATTCTTGGTGCGTTAATGACAATATAATAAAGAAACACGGGGGTTAATAATGGCGGCTGAATAAAGACGGTAATAGTGATCACACATTAGGTTTTAATGATTCATTTTTTTCTTAAGGTTTGCACAAATGCTTTCACATCCTATTTTTGTGCAACTTGTGAGCCGCAGGTAAATTATTAGTTACTAAGGTAAATTAAATCCTACATAACCTCTTATGCAATATTTAAATGCCTCTTTATTGCCTTGGCAAGAACAGCTTGTTGAGGAAAACGTTTATTCTACGTAATAAATGGCAATCAAGGTGTAGTTTACTAAGCCAACTGCATGTGCTTTGGCTAGATGCAATGAGATCGAGAAACCCAAAACAATAAGTGACAGACGCAGGGGTCAACTCATGGATACACTATTTGCTCATAATATGCAAAGCTCACTAACTGTGGTTACTGTGTTGAAGAAGACTGCATCGGCCGAATATTAAAATTTTATGCAGCCTCCGATAAAAAGGTAAAAAAGAAAATAAATCCACGGCTATTACCGAATACTCGATGCAACCAATTTCTCCTTGTTTCACGGTATTTATGCTCATTGGAAGTCCTTTGTGACATGCTTGTTTTAAGAAACACTAATTTCCCTGTCGAATATTTTTGACTAGGAACGAGGCACGTGAGAAAGGAGATAAACTGAAAACATAACTTGTACCTGCACCAGCCAGTATTCGTTCTCAGAATTTCTGCTCGTTTTATCGGTGATATACGTACTTTTCTAGAATAGCGACCCGAAAGAGACACTGAGCTGGCGTAAGTCGAAAAGAATCAACCTCACCTCTATGATATGTCTCTCAGCAGGCACGAATTTCATGGCTTGCTGGTAAAGGTACGGATCATAATACGTGGGACAAGCATCTCCGTTGATTATCATGGTAGCAGGAACACGCTTGAAATTATCCATGGTTGACCAAAGTGATTACCTGAAACTTTAAATGTAATCAATGTTTTGATACACGGTGAATCTTACTTGTACGTCAGCCAGACATTCTGCTGTGCTAAAACAACACTACACTTTGTTTCTGTTCATGTCCAGACGCAGCCGTCGCTACGAGCTAATGAGACCAATCAAGTAACGTCAAAATCGCAAGTCACTTGGCATTTTTGTTGGTTATGAGTGGTTTTGCAATAGTAACACGTGCAGAAACATGACGAACACGATGATGGTGCGCTTTTGATGCTGTCTGATTGGACCGATCAACTCGTAGGGTGGGCTGCGTCTGAGCTTCAGGTGAATCAAAGTATAGACGAGCTCAACTCAATTACGCATGCCACGGCTGTGGCGCTGCTGTCGATATTGCGCATGCGCATATGCTTCATTCCTCCCGAATTTGGTTTCTGCGCACGCGCAGTGCCCACACCTGGTGTAGTGAAAGCGGACTTGTTTGGAAACACTCTGTCGGTGTATATCGTGCTGCGGATTAATAAAAGCAAGACGAGTTTCTTTTGAAGGGCCCTTCATTATTTCCATTTTAACAGAAATAACGGTGGAGGTGAGGTGAAAGAGGAGACGGGTCCTGGCGCCTCCTCTTGAGCGTTCGCTCTGCGAAAATGGAGAGTGGAGGGTTTTTGGGGATGAGCTTGATTTGTTTTTTCCTAATACGCAACAGGTTATCAGCGACGTGCTCGACCAAAAGTGCCGCTATGTTTGCAATTCGCAATAGGCCAAACGCTAACAGTGGAGTTTTATCTGGATTAATTTTTTTCATCGATGGAAATCAGCACAATGTAGGAGTGTCGTCAACTTTCACCATGACTGCTGTGACGATGATTATTTAAAAATGTGATGACTTCAAGCTTCCAGTGTTAAGCCTGGTTCAGACAGTTACGTTTGACTGCGTTTGACTGCGTTGCGGCGGCGAGAAACCAGGACATCCCTGCTGCTTATATCGCGTGCCAAGATGATTCCTTGAATTGGATTCCACGCATCGTATGAAGCACAGATGCGCTGGCAACTCGCTTTCGGTTCTCGACGCAGCGCAGTCAAACGCACTCAAACGCAAGTGTCTGAACCGGCCTTTATTCTTACACATGGCATCGAACTAGTTCGCAACTGATGATAAGCAGGCCAAGATTACAACTCATGATACCACAGCGAGGAAAATCCTGATTGTGACATCACGAACAGTAACTTTAAAGGGCGGCACCGAAACATCTCACAGCTAATAGCGACTACAAATCTTGACCAAGAAGTCAAAACACGCCATGGAGCTGCGTTTGACCGTGCTCGGGTACGATTGCGTCCTCTTGTTACTTCTTACGGCGAAGAAAAACAATGCCACACCAGCGTCATCTATCGGGAAGCCCTGGAACTGAGTACGGCTTGACTAAAGGTTTTCGCAGTATTTGCGATATCACAATCTACGCCCTATATCTACGAGAAATCGTCGATTATATTATTTTCGGAATTATTTCGAGCCCGCTCTATGAAAGAACGACGCGTAAAATGCTACAAAAATGTATATGAGCCGATCGAACCTTTTCCAGGGCTACATACAGAACGTGCCAGCTTGTCGCTGTGTTCTCTAGAAAGCCTAGGTTACAGAAAGTTCCGAGCTGCTTGATGGGGGTCACGTGGTTTGTGGGTCACTTTGCCATACGGGCAGAACCTGAGAGAGAGGAGGAGCTGAGAGTGCGCGGGAACGTCGGAGCAACGAGCTCTGGTTCGAGCAATTAGTGGGTAGAGGCAAAGCTGGCTCCGTTTGTCACTGCTCAGTGTTCGAACGTGAACGCCGGCGTTGGGTGTTCGAACCCGTTTGAACAGTGAGTAGAGATGAAGGCAGCCAGCTGGGCGTCTGCCCACTGATCCTTCCAACCAGAAGTCTGTGCGCTCGTCTCCTCCTTTCCCTCAGTTTCCACACTTATAAACAAGCTGCAAAGAATTGGCAAAAAGAGCTAATCGTGTGCAAGCGTCTCTGACTTTCCGCCTACTATCCTCCTGGCCACGGGAGGACGCAGCGATGCGCACTTGCGACCAATCTTCGCAGGGGGCGTCCGCTAATAAACATATCTTTCTCTCAAGACAGGTTCTGCACATTCGCAGGCCTTCCCCTAGTAGCGGTCAAAGCTCTAACTTCAATTGGCACCCGGAAGAATGGTTGCACTACCTCTCAGCTACCGATTCAGCGACTCGAATCAGCTGCAGAGAAGGGAGGAAAGGGATCGCAGCTCCCATTCCACCTACCAACCTTACTTAGAGGTTTAGCCGCTTGGTGTCGTCTTCATGTAAAAAAGGTCCATTGCAAATGCTCCCCATGGTATGAAAGGGGCCCTCTCTTCGATCTAGGCTCTGTAGTGTCCTCTCGTTGTAAGAGCTGGCAGGAGGACGCAACACACGCTAGCAGAGTTAAACGTCAAGGGGTGGAACCGGCCTTCATAGTTTAAGCCGAGGGAGGTGCCCGAGTGTGAGAAAATTTAATTTCTATGTGTTACGTATTTTAATGATGCGCTACAAAAATGCGCTTATCTTGTATACTTATGATCAATGACAGTTTGGTGAACTCTCAAGGTGCCGATGAATTAGAAAGGTGCTTCTGTCTTACCGAACGACTGGCATGCCGCTTTTGGAACGTCAGCAATGAACGCGCGCTCTCTCGAAAGGGGCGAAAAAGCTAAATCAATACCTGTTGTAGCACTAACATCTGTGAGAAGTACTAAAATACAAACCAGTTCGATTATGTTGCAGCTGTCGGGGTAAACGTACCGAGCGCTCTGCGTTTTCATGTATTTAGTTCCACATGCCGCCTCTTCATGACGACGAACGTAGAACTATAAAGGATACCAGTTCATTTCTGATCGAAGCGGCGTGGCCTGAAGCGTCTCCGTATTTTTTGTGAACTGCAGTGTTGTGATAAAATGGAATCTTGGGCGGGTTGGGGATTAATATCTTAAGGTAACAGCGCAAGGTCAATCACACAACACAACACACAGAAGGACAAACACATGCGCTGACTTGCAACTCTTTGTAATCTGGTAGTCCTTTGTTCACTTCACGTGGTTGACAATCGAACACTCCATGGCCAGCAACCATAGATCCAATACAAGAAATGTTTCTAAAAATACTTCTCACTCCTTACCGTAATTATCAGGATAAACATTCGAGCTCTTTTGAGACAGTGTCATGAATGAACTTGAAGGGGGCGCATCCACCTTTAACTCTTCAACTTCAACACTTCAACTCAAAACGGTTGGAGTCAATTGTTTCGAAAAAAATGATATCGGTTGCCCGACGAAGCCAATAAATTGTTGGAGGACTGCTCCTACCACTACATTAGAGGCGTCTGTCACAAGCGAAATCGGCGCGTTGATTTTAGGGTGGGACAGTAGCGTTGCTTTAGCAAGCGCTGCCTTGATTATTTGAAAAGATTGAACAGCTGATTCGTTCCACTGGATTGCCGTAGATTTCTTTGGTTGCCGGTAAGAAATATGTTCAGTGGTTGGAGGATCGCAGCACAACCAGGAATATATCTTCTGTAGAAGTTTATCAGTCCCAGAAACTCACGTAGTTAGTTCGTTGTTTGTGGCTGAGTCTTTGATGACTCTGGATCTTGTCTTCGAGAAGACGAATGCCGTGCGTGTCCACTTGATGTCCCAGAAAATCCAGTTCGCTGACGCCGAATTCGCACTTGGCAGCATTGAGAGCGATCCCAAATTCTTGAAGACGTGCGAATAGCTGGCGAAGGTGGTCCTCGTGTTCCTCGCGGATTTTACTGAAGACGAGAATGTCGTCAATGTATGCGAAGCAAAAGTGAACCCGTGAAGAACTTTATCAATGAACCGTTGGAAGGCCTGTGCTGCGTTTCGGAGTTCAAATGGCATTCGCATGTACTCAGATCATACCAAACGGTGCTATGATGGCAGATTTGTGGATGTCTGATGGCTCTATGGGGATCTGGTGATAAGCTTTCACTAGATCTATTTTCGTGAAAATCTTTGACCCGTAGAGAGCTTCTGCAATATCTTGGATATGGGGGATCAGATAACGGTCGGGCATTGTGACCTTGTCTAGTGCACGGTAATCGCCGCATGGCCTCCAGTCACCTGACTTTTTGGATGCCATGTGAAGGGCACTTGACCAGGTGCTCGAAGATGGGCAAATGTATCCAAGCTCAATCATGTGGTCAAATTCGTCTTTGGCGATTTTGAGCTTGTCGGGGGCGAGGCGTCGTGCCGTGGCGAAGAATGGGGGACCGTTGGTTTCGATGCAGTGAGTGACATTGCGTTTAACTGGCATATCGGTATTGCATGGTTGGATAAGTGATGGAAATTTCCGCAAAGTTTTCCCCAAGCTGTTGTCTCAGCAGGCTGCAAGGTGGTATTAAGAGATGGTGCCTTGATCAGTACGCCCCGGACGGCAAAATGCGTTGTGAAATAAAGTAGGAGACAGCATTTCATGTCTACGATAAGTCCAAAGTTCAGGAGAAAATCGGCACCAATAATTGCAGAACGCACTTCCACTGTAAGGAAAACCCAGCAGAACACGCGCCGGAGGCCGATATCGAGAGTCAGAGATTTCTGTCCATATGCTTTGATCGCTGATCCATTTACCGCTTGAAGAAGTTGTGTTTGCTGACGGTGCCGACGGTCTTCCAGTGAAGGAGGAGTGATGCTGGCTTCGGCACCAGTGTCAATGAGATAATGGATCATTAGTCGCGCGATCTGTAATGAGGCACATATGGTTGAATTCGAGTCCCGCTGCACTGGCCTTCTTCAGTGAGTGGGCAGGATGTTTCACCTTGAAACGCGCATGGTAGTTGACACTACGCGTGTTGTCTCCGTTACTTCTGGTGGTACCAGCACCACGTGCGAGATCTGGCGCTCGGTGTGCTGTGGTGATGTCCACGAGAAGTATTTGAGCAGGACGGGGACGGTGCTCTGGAACGGTCTCGTTGTACGGCTTGGATCTCAAGTGACAGCTGGTCTGCCTTTGCAGAGAGATGCTCAATTGTGTAACGAAGCGATGCCAGCTGTCCTTGCGGGTTAGGGCCGTGTCCTGACGGTGCAGCTTCCGTGGTATGTTGTCGAGCCGCATAGAGATCCGTTGTCGGAACGGCCATGATCTTGTCAGCCAGCTGGGCGAGTATTTCCAGAGGTTCTTGATGACGTACGCAAGATCATGCGAACCAGCTGCGGAAGCTGCTGGAAAAGCAAATCACGAAGGATTGCTGTGTTCGATGCTTCAGCACGGTCACCAAGCAGCTGATGCATTTTGCGGAGGAGTTCCGAAGGTTTGCTGTCACCGAGCTCCTTTCTTGTCAAGAGTTGCTGGATGCGACGTTGTTCGGACTCGGTTGTTCTACGTATTAGTTCCGATTTCAGCTTGTCGTGGGGAGCATCCACAGGTGAATCTTGTAGGATGTCTTGGATGATAGCAAGAGCAGGTTGGGGTAATGCTGTGACGATGTTGATTGTACTTTGTAAGTTGTGAGGTTATCTTACTTGTTCTGAATGGGGACTCTATCGTGAAGAACCAGAGCTCAGAGTCCGTCAGCCAGAAATCTGGAAGCTTGATGGTTGAAATGCCCGAAGTGACGGGGCGGTCGTCGGTATGTGTGGAGGCATTCCCATTTGACTGAGATATCATAAGAGGTCGGAGCTGTTGACGCTGATATCCGGGTCACCACTTTGAAAGGGGCGCATCCACCTTCAACTAATTTATGTACATATTTACATAATTACAGGGCAACCTAAAACGGAGTAGCTTGTAGCGATGTCGGGTGCTGGAATGCTGGAAGTCGATCTTTGTTGGCCCGCGCTGCGTGCCTCGTGCCGGTTTTTCGTCTTCCTTTTCTGCGCATCCGCTGGGAGCTGCTACAGACTACTAACACACTCGTCATCAAGACGCGGTTTTCTTAGTGTGCCTAGGTTTTCTTAGCTTCTACTATCTCTCTAGTCAGCTGGTCCCGCCTTCTTTCAATTACAGAACATTTGTAAAAATTTGCAACGCATTCGCAATCCCTACAGTGTGTGCCCAGCTGTCTCGAAACGATTTTGTGGGTGTTATAAAAGTGCTCTCTAAAGCGATCGTTTAAACACCGGCCGGTTTGCCCTACATTTTCTCTTCCACATGAGAGTGAATAGAATAAACTACTTCCTGAATCCATGTAACAAAGCTCTTCTGGTGTTTTTTGGTACAACCAACTTTAGGGTTTGCTGACACATTGACCATCCTGCATTAGCTCAGAAGCTTGTACGGGGCAGAAAAGGCTGCGTTTATGTTGATGCGGTTTCCTACCCTCTTAGGACCGTGCGAGACATTATGTATATACTGAACAAGAGCCGTTCTTTTTGTTTTATTTCTTAACTCGCTTGTAACTTGATCACACCATTTGATTATTTTTTTAAAACATTCTTCTGCTGCAGCCGTCAAGAAGGGGAGAGAATACCCCTCTGACTGTTGCACTGTGCATTGAAGCTTACTTTGAGACAAGCGCGTGCACGAGCGCGCAAGGCCCGAGAGCGTCTCGTACTCCGCCTGTTCACGAGAAGCGCACTTCTACCTTGAGCCTCTTAGAGTGGAACCCCCCTTCTTATCATGTCTTGTGTTTCGTAAAGCTAATGTCGCAAAGCGATACGCCTGTGATCTTATCCCGCGCATTGTTTAACAATACTTGCCAGCTACAACAGGCCCGTAGCTCTCAAGTTTTGACCAACACTCCAGGGGAGCAAAATAGAATATTTGTAGGTCCCGTTTCAAACATGCGTCGTTTCGCTCCCCCGCTACAGTTTTTTATCCTCCGTTTCATTCAAATCGCCAGCGTAGCAGAGGATATAAAAGCGAGCTCCGAGCTTTCAGTGTCCTTGCCAAGCAAGCGTGCTCGTGCAGTGCGAGCATCATTCAGGGAAAGGCATTTTGCTTGTAGCTTCAGATTTGCTATCACGTCTAGTGAAACGTACTTGCTTACAGAGGCTGTGAAAGAAAGCAATGCGGAGCGCAAATTCGTCTGATTCTGTGGCGGGGGTTGTTGAGACGTCAGAACGCCGAGTTTTCATTGGCTCTTGTTGAAGAATAGTGGGTAGACCTCAAGGCAGCTAGCACTGAGGTCTACCCACTATCCTCCCAGTCAGAGCCAATCAGAGGTCGGTGTTTTGACGCCACAACAACCCCCACAAAGAAGCAGACGAACCTGCATTCTGTATACAGATAGTAAAGCTAAGTGGAATGCCTTATTGGGCACTGGGGCAGCAAGCTGCATAACAAACTTTTTGTGTGTATCTTCAACGCTTTGTGAGCGCGCATTAACAGATGCTGACTGACGCTTTTATTCTGACGTGGTTCGTAGACGATCGGACGTTACAGCGCCGCTTTTAGGGTCGTGTCGCTTGGATGGTGCATCCAGCATTACATGGTCGCGTCTAGCGGACACGCTGGAACCCTCTGCACGAAAGCAACGGGCCTATAAGGGCGCTGCCACCTTGAATTTCGTCACATCCAGTATGGGCGCAAACATGGTTTTGCAGTCGCCACGCCAATGTATAGGATATAAGCGTAATCGCCGCACAATTTCGTTTTGCTTCCCCTTTATTTATTTTTTTATTTTTTTTACTATCGGCAGGTTAAAATGATTTATTATTTTTACCTCCCCATACGGGAGATGCCTACCAGATGTCTGGAGACGAGAGTAAACGAAAAAGATGTATACGGCGTTCTGGCGTTTCTGCTCTCCTCAGTTTCCGGCCGCATAGAGACAAGGGCAGCTAGCTCTGCGTCTACCCAGTCATCATCATTCCAACCAGATGTATCGGTGTCTCAAATAGCGGCGAGGCTCTTTAAATCGACCGCGAAATTCGGTTTCTTAACCTATCACGCCACGATTTTCAGCAGCGTTGCCCACAGGTAGTGCATTCTTTCTATAAAATTTGCAAAGAGCGAACTTACCTGAGAAAAAAGTAAAAAAAAAGGCTTAACTCTTATGGAAACCATACCTCGGCAAACC
>JAZHYW010003454.1:0-129458 GCA_037355805.1 Ixodes ricinus
ATGTATTATTATTATTATTATTATTATTATTATTATTATTATTATTATTATTATTATTATTATTATTATTATTATTATTATTATTATTACTAAAAAAGCAGGTGTCTGGTGGAGGTCTACAAAGCGTACTCATATTATTAAGTTCATGTTAGATTCATTCATTGGTGACTAAAATTGTGCTTTGAATATATCCCTTAGATGACATCAGCAACTGGTGTCTTAGATTGAAAAAATGGCCTCGCAAAGTCTTTGAAAATATTTGTCAATCAATAAAACAACGCACTTCCTGTTCTTTAGGTCTGTGCAAGGTTGGAGGATACCGCTCTCTCGTTCATTTTGAGGGAACGGGTTTTACGAACGTAGTTTCAGACACAGTTGTTAGCCAAGGAATCAACGAAGAGAGATAAAAGATAACTTACATGCGATGAAGAGGAGTACGACGCCCAGAAGAAACGTGACGGTGTTCATTTCTGCGGTCCTGCAAATGGTATGACGGCGTTGCGCTGTCTTCAACGCTCGCTACTGTATTTATTCAAGCCGGCCTGTTTTGTACTCATATTTGTGCCACTTTTAGGAAAGCGTGAAAAGAGTTTGTCCCAGTCGGGGAGAAGAAAGGTGCTCTTACGTTTTATTGTCTCCGTGGTTACTATAGCTCTCGAGACATCTTCAGACAAAGCTCGTTGAAATATGGTCTCTTGAAGCCAGTTTCAGCACTTCGGTGTCGTGTTCGTGTCGACACACGCGAAACATCTCATGGTGAGCTCGTGCCTTGACCATGGAGGATGTACCCAAGTATAAAACTTTTGGCTGTTTTAGACCATTGTATCATCTAGCGATATTACTCAGGTTGTTTATACTTTGGTTCGTTGTTGCATTAAGTACGCTTCTAGCTTCCAGGTCGTAATATTTCTGGGTGATATCGCAGAGCGTCCAGAAACAGGTGGCTATTGTCCTCGTTGATATGCTCGTTCTGGAATAGTTTATGCAGGCCCTAGCTTGCTTGCGCTAAATCAATGGGCGTTCTTATATGTGCGCGTGTCTACATTTATCGCGGGCCCAAGCCTTCTTTCTTTCCGGGTTGTGCCTTTCATTGACATGCACAATTGCCAGAGGGACTGAGAAGGCCGACGTCCAGACACGAGATCCTGCAAGGCAGAAGATCCTCCTCACCCTGGGGGAAGAGGAAACAGGCAACGATGGACGGGGCGAGAAGGGGGTAGAGGAGGGAGCGGGGGAAAAGTGGAAAGGGCAGAACTGGTCGTTGGTCTTTAAGAGTCACTCTGGGTCCGTGTGTAGTCACGACGCTTGCGATGAAGGTATATTGACGTTTATTTCGAGAGCGCTCCGGACAGAGGTGCGGATGTGACACCTTCCTACGGGTTATTTAGCGTAGCGTTGAAAGTTGCCGTGGCGTTTCCGGTTATACGGCAGAAAGCAAGCGCCGTAAAAGATACTGAATTCGGTCCGCGTTCTTTGTTTTATGACCTGGCTTTTTGGTGACGTCGTGACCTTCCTTTCTTGAAACCCGGTAATAGATGCGAAACAAGAGCGTTTCATGCATACGCCATGAGACCCCGTTCACCCGTAAGCTGACAGTGCAGTGAAAGCTACGGGCTCGCCTACCAATCAACCGCCTCCTTTGATCAGCTGACCTCGCTATCTGTGCATGGCTACGAGCAGGAGTGTCATCACGGGGCGAAGTAGTAGGCGTGCGACTTGATGAATAAGCACGGAGTTTCCACTGCACTATCGGACGTAGAAATCAACAAGATACAGTAGCTTTTTTTTGGCGCTTGTTAGGGGCCTGGTCAGGAAGCGTATATCGGCCACAATTCTGCCGCAGTTCATGTGGTTCTTCTTTATTCCTGCGTGTGCCATCGAGTCTAAATATTCGGGTAGGTAGAAAAATGTCGCAGCTCTGGGTTCTTTCACTATCTTGCCCTAACTGCACGGACCTATTTAATTCGAGACAGAAAATTACAGATTGAAGTTCAGAGAAATCATAATTGACTAAAAGTAGGAAGTCGAACCACTCATTTTTCCGGTTGAGTTCGAATTCGGGTTCAGCAGCTTTGCATTTTGTTCCGGCTCGGTTCCGTTTCGGCGACGATTCCAAAATAACTAGTTCGGTTGCCGGTTCCACCAAGCGTGAACCGGTTGAAATTGTATCTTAAAAAGAAAAATCCCACGAATTCCAGTGGCTACTAAAGCGTGTTCAACATAACTTCATTTGCATTTAAAAAAGAAAAGGTAATCAGGAGCCGTACTGCGGAATCCAGGACAGCAAGTACATATGCTTAATTTCGCTTTTATCTTGTCTTTTTATCGCCAACGACCTTCTACGCAAATTAAGTGGTCATACAGTAGCTCAGAAGCAGTATCGATGGTTTAGTACTAACACCTGAAGTCAGTCAACCGGCGCACAGTGGACACCGGGACAGTAGCACGTACCGTACTCGCAAACTACCCACCCCGGACATCCGAACGTCCAAATTAAACGCCTTTCTCAGATGACTGAGTTCAAGAGAAAAAAAGACAGTGACGGGCGGTCTAAAGGTGATTAAAACAAAAAATAAGACAAAAAACGGGCGCAATGCTGCCTTTGAAAAACGCACAAACACACAAGAAAAAATTGAAGCATTGTTCGCTGTTCTTGGCTGCTCTGGGCGAATTGGCTCCCGGCGACCGACGCCGCAGTGTCAGTTGCGCTCGTCGCAACTTCGCGTCTTGGCGCCTCCAGATTTTGCCACCGCCGGAACAAACACGCCGACAGCCGTAGACTTTTATACATTTATGTTTTCTCGCTTTTCTGAGGAATATTTCTTAGAAAGAAAACACACACCATATGACACAGACACACACACAGGCGGGGTTTACGTGGATACGTCCGTAGCGCATCGAAGCGAGAGGGGACCAATCGGCGCGTCCCCCATCCCATATTCCGCTCCTACCTAATCATAGGCGGCAAATCTTACTTCGATTCCCTACAATCGCGAATCCATGCAAACCCCGCCACACACACGTAAAGAATGTATCTTTAGCCTCTTGGCATAATCAGCTATACTCCGTTTCACCTGACGATTTTTCTGACGATGGACGCTACGGGCTACTGTTGTCAATTCATAGCTCGTAGCTTGTCACGTGACTTCACGCTTCCCGCGTCGCACCGCCTAACCGGAAGGGCAAGTAACTCCTTCCGGAGCTAAGGATTGGATCCGTTGGCTGGTAGCGTCGTTTGTGGTCCATCGCAATGCGAAACAAGGAGATGTACGCTCACCGCGCCGACTCGCCGACGTCGAGTCTTGCTGCTCGTAGACGTGAAATATTTTGTAGCGTGAGCTACACTGGCCGAGGTTGAGCAGTTTCGCGTGGCTCTCATAATGAGCCGTGCTCCGTGCTGCGCAAGCGCGAGGAGCAGTGACGTCACGGCGCACAGCTGGCGTGCCAGAGCCTCTACCGCCGCGGGCTCCGCGCCACCGGCGCGCCTCGCCGGTCTTCGCTTTCGAGACGTCATAGCCACGGCAGACGTACTGGCGCCGCCGCGTGCACAGCTGTGTGCCTCCGTTACAGTGTACTAGAATACGCGCAGTAGCCAAGTCTGACGCGGCACCGGAGCTGCTTGATAGCGTCTCTCATTTTGTGCGCATAAGCTCACGCTACGTATATTTGTTTCATTATTATTGAGCTGTCCTCACGACGCTGCCGTTTGTGAAGTCAAAACAGCTGACGCGACCGTTATGAATATATAATTGACTTCGCCCCTCACCCGCAGGGTAGGCGCGCCTCAGGCCTTTTATTACGCGGAACCGTTTTCCAATGCACCGGTAACCGGCACATTAGACTACGGTTTCGTTGCGGTTCGGCTAAGAACGTTTTTGTTTCTCCGGTTTCGGTTCAGGTTCGGTCCGACACCCTTGCTAAAAAGGGTATTATTTACAGAAGAACAGGAGCCAGTGAAAAACATAGCGTGCAAACGTCTTTTCCCAATTTCTCTGCATATCTTCTATTGGTGTTTTGCCATTCTCGGAGTTCGTGCGCTACTCAAAGCCCACCTCGCACAGCTCACTAGCTTTTTTGTCATGACCCTGCCGAATCATTTCAAATGCCTATGCTCCTAATTTGCCGAGTTTAACGCAGAAATTATCTTCTTTCTTGCTCTGGTGTGCAATACATCCTGAAATAATCACTGTGTCGTGCAGGCTGTAAAAAAAATAGTGCAGTTGCATAAGCTTTTTGATCGATCCTCGTATTACTAACCAAACATGAGAACATCATGTTCGGCACTTAGTCGGTGACAGAGTTAAGAGTTCAGAGCTCTCCCATATCTTTCCACTTTCGCAGAGCGAAGGCTGGAGAGGAGGTCGCCTCCTCTCAGCCTTTCTTTGTTAAAGTGGAAAGAGGTGAGAGGAGCTTCCATATCACTCTTAACATCTCGTCGACTCTACTAGTTCTTTTTTTTATAAAGCTGTCTTTCCATGCCCTGTTTAACACATTTTGTTTAATGGGAGAGGCCTTCGAAAGATGAAAGTTTAAAAAATATGCGTCATTTCTGTCACTGTTCACGAGTGCCATTAACTACGTATTCACAGGCATTGCATATTGCAGGTGGTTCATGAACAGAAAGTTCGGGGTAAACGAGCTAGTCATGGTTGAACAAAACAGTAGGGGTGGGTCAATAGTAGAGAGTTTTTAGTAGATCGTTTTGGCTCTCCCGCTACGCTATACGCTAGAGCGACGACGCTACTGCGCATGTGCGCTGCTAGCGGAAACATTGCGGAGCTGCGGAGGCTAGCGGAGGCGCGCTATCAGACCAAAATAGCGAGGCGCCTAGCGCGGCGCGCTAGCGTGGGTCTCGCGAGAACGAGACTTGGCGAGATAAGGGAGAGCCAGCGAGGGACTCAATTCAAGATGGCCGCCACGCCGCGCCACCGCGCCTGTCAGGTCGGTGCGCTTCGCGATCGTGGTTCTGAGGGTGGCCCGGGTGGATTATATCTTGCTGCTGCAAGAAGTAGCCGCGACAAAGCCGTTCCACGACTGTAACAGGTAGCGATTGATGGCGAACATGCGAAGCGCACATGAAGGCACTCTACCTAAATACAGCCACGGAAAAAGAGAAAAAAGCTTCGCAGTCCGTGGTGCTGTGAGCGAAGGGTGCGGCCTCCTGCTCGGCCGCTTTGTCGTGAGGACAAAACCGACCAAGGAAGCGAGCGAGCAGGCGGATATGAGGGATTTCCGTGGCGTTTCATTTTCGGTGAACAACGACGCAACAGAAGAGCTACGGTTGTTGTCATCTATTTTTGAAGATTTTTCTCGGTGGCTTTGGCGCTTGGCTCATATCGGATTGGCTTGGAAAACTTGGCCGTCAGTCGTATTCGATTACAAACACAATAGACATTTCCTTACAAAAGAAGCAACGATTAGCACATTATTCAATAAAGAACAAAGTATTCTATCAAAATAACGACGTTAATAAAACAATTGCGAAGAATTGCTTTACAAATCTGTTTTACGCAAGCCTTGGTGTCCGAAAGAGCCGCTAGTGGCGTTGCGTTAGCTTTCGTAACGCTGTGATTCATAGCGGGTGGCGAACGTTCTACTAAAACTTAAAATGGTGGTTCCGCTACGCTACATATAGCGGAGGCCGTAGCGGCTAGCGGATAGCGCAGCGGGAGTGACTGAACGATCTACTAAAACACTCTAGTGATTCGACTCTAATAGCGCTGCGTCTTTCTTTTCCCAAGACTGTAAAGGCTACAAATGACGCGGAGCTATTCGACTTGAGCTACTATTTGCCCAGCCGTACAAAGCAAACTAAAAACATGCAGGTGTGTTGTCCATAGTTCTCACTATGCTTAGTTTCCCCTTAAAGGGCCACTGAAAAAGAAGGAAAGAAAATGTTTATTTTTAACAGTCTAATTGGGACACGAGTGTCGGAAAAATTAATTTTACGCGAAGAAACAATTTTAGAGCAATATTGACGGCGCGAATCGCGATTTCGTCGGCAATCACCTCCTTCCGTCTGTGGAAACTGGCTAGCAAACTCAGTCTGCAAGCGCCGACGACTGGCAGCGGAGTGCATATTTCGAGGCTAGGCGACAGGACGTATGGCATCGGAGGCTGCACTTGATTGGCTGGTTATATTGAGCGACACCCTGACTTAACATGCGGCAATCGAAGATTGCCGGCGTCGTCTCTCTATTTAGTCTATTAGGTTCTGACGGTTGATATATATCCAGGGCTTTTTGGGGTCTGTGATCCGGCCAACTTTTACGTTCAGTCATCAAAGGCGCGCTCATGAATCTGGAGAAGGAACTCCTATAGTCGCCGACACCTTGAGAAATAGTATGCAGGCCACGCATAGTCGGAGGCATATCTCCCATATCGCCCCGCCGCCAACCAGATCGCTGCCGCAAAGGACGCCGAAGAATGAATCATGAAGTGTGACCATAATAGGCGACGCCCTGGGTCTCTTAAGCTGTCGGTGATTTCAATGGCCCTTGGAAACAGCGCGGCAATATGTTCGCCGAGTATAGTGAACATTAGTGTCGAATTCGGTAGAGTTTCGAGACTAGGGTTGTCAATGGGGTAGAGTATTCTCCTGCTGTTATACCTACGGACTTGGCCATTAGCCTTTTGGGAAGCTAAAAGAAAGAATAAGGATGGCTAGTTGGGCTAGTTGGTTTTGCCTCATGGTGGAATACGCCAAAGCAACAAGGACGAAAACGAAGGGAGAACTAGACAGGACGCGGCGTAACTTTCAACTGAATTGTTTATTTCGATGACAGAATTGTAAAAATATAAAAGCAGGCGCACTTGGCAGAACACCAAAGATATGATCTAAAAACACACACCCCTCAATTGCCAGCGTCATTGGTTGTTCAAATAGTAAAATTCTTTATCAGTCAAGAACAAAGAGGGAGCGCTTACACAAGAATTGTCATGGTGGGACCTAATCAGGAAGGCCTCGTGGATTTCTCTGGCCGTTTTGTTTTGTAATGTCCCATAACACATGTGTCACCAAAAATGGGGCTGCACTTTCCAGAGTTGGGCCCAGATTCGCAACGGTCACAGTGGATCGCTAAGTGGCCAGACGGGGACTGCCTGATCGCCAATGCATGCTCTCTGACCCTATCATTAATGCACCTCCCCGTCTGGCCAACGTACACCTTACCGCATGACAGGGGGATTTTGTACGTGACACTATGGCGCACTCGCGGAACTTAGTGACATGTCCTTTTTTGCACAGATTGGGAGAAGAATCGGATGTGCCGCAAGAGCCGTGTAAAAAACGACATGTCACTAAGTTCCGCGAGTGCGCCACTAGTGTCACGTACAAAATCCCCCTGTCCCAGCGGATAATGTACCGAAGCATAAAACTTTGGGCTGTTTTAGACCGTGTATCATCCAGCGATATTACTCGGTTGTTTATACTTTGGTTCGTTGTTGCATTAAGTATGCTTCTAGCTTCCAGGTCGTAATATTCTGGGTGATATCGCAGAGCGTCCAACAACAGGTGGCTGTTGTCCACGTTGATATGCTCGTTCTGGAATATTTTATGTAGGGCCCAACTTGCTTGCGCTCGAATTAACGGGTGTTCTTGTTTGTGCGCGTGTCCACATTTATCCTCTGGCGTGAAGCCCAAGCCTTCTTTCTTTCCGGGTTGTGCCCTTCATTGACATGCGCAGTTACCACAGGGCCGACTACCAGACACGAGATTCTGCAAGACAAAAGATCCTCCTCACCCTGGGGGAAGAGGAAACAGGCAACGGGGGACAGGGTAGAAGGGGGAGAGGTGGAAGCGGGGGAAAAGTGGAAAGGGCGAACTGGTCGTTGGTCTTTAAGAGTCACTCTAGGTCCGTGTGTAGTCACGACGCTTGTGATGAAGGTATATGACGTTTATTTCGAGAGCGCTTCGGACAGAGGTGCGGATATGACACCTTCCTACGGGTTATTTAGTGCTACGTTGAAAGTTGCCCTGGCGTTTCGGTTATGCGGCGAAAACGAGCGCCGTAAAAGATACTGAATTCGGTCCGCGTTCTTTGTTTTATGACCTGGCTTTTTGTGTCGTCGTGACCTTTCTTTCTTGAAACTCGGTAACAGATGCGAAACCAGAGCGTTTCCTGCGTACACCATTAAGCCGCGTTCACCCGCTAGCTGACAGTGCAGGGAAAGCTACGGGCTCGCCATAACCAATCAACCGCCTCGCTTTGATCACCTGACCTCGCTCTCTGTGCGTGGCTACGAGCAGGAGTGTCATCACGGGCCGAAGTATTAGACCTGTGACTGGATGAACAAGCACGGAGTTTCCACTGCACTATCGACTTAGAAATAAACAAGATACCGTTTTTTTTTTGCTGCTTTAGCTAGGGGCCTGGTGTGGGAGCATATATCGGCCACAGTTCTGACGTAATTGATGTGGTTCTTGTTCATTCCTGCGGGTGCCATCGAGTCTGAATATTCGGGTAATGAGAAATACGTCGTAGGAAGTGGGTTCTCTCTCTATCTGGCCCTCCCCCTCCTCTGTACCCTCTAATACTCCTCCGCACTCTCCCCTCCTCCTCCAGCTTTCCCGCTAAATTTAGCTGGAAAGTGGACGCCACGTGACCTCAACACCAATTCGATTCCCCTCTATATTTAGGGGGAAACTGAATTGGTGTGTAGGTCCGTGATCTCCCATAATGCAACACCGCTCATTCAGTTTCCCCGCTAAATTTAGCGGTAAAACTGTCGTCACATGACCTCAACACCAATTCCGTTTCCCCGCTAAATTTAGCGGGAAATAAACCGTACCTGAAGTCCGAAAGCTGAGGCTGAGTTGGTGGAGGCTAAACGACACATGTAGGGTAAAACAGGGCGGAACGACAAAAGAGTAGAAAGAAGAAAGCGGGAACAGAACGGGGCAGCGCCTTTCCCGTCCTGTTTGTTCTTTCCTTCTGGTCTTTTTCGCTTCTGCGCTGTTTTACCTGCATTATAGTTCCGCGGGGAAACAGTGACATCCCATAATGCAACGGGCGCGGTCACGTCGATGGCGTCGCCGTCGCTGTCGTCCCTCCACGCTGAAACGGCCGCCTAAGAGCTGCTCTCTACAACATTTGGGACACCGTGTATAAAAACACGCCCCGAATTTTAAGGTTGTGAGTGACTTTACGGAGCGCAAGTTCTTCTGCTTCTTGTGCAGGGGTTGCGGTCACTTCAGAACGACGCCGAGCTCTGATTAACTTTGATTGGAAGAATAGTGGGAGACCTCAATGCTGGATGCCTTGAAGTCTGCCAGTATCTTTTTTTAATCAGCCAATAAGAACTCGTCGTTCGGACATCGTCGCATCCCCCGTGCTAGAAGCAGACGTACTTGCTGGTCCGTATAGAGAAAGTCGAAGAACTTTGCTTTTCAGGACCCCGATGATTTCTGGTCGTGGGTTAGGGGGCGTCGCCCCGGATAGGCGAAGGTTGCAGGTTCGATCCCGCTCCTGATCCAATATTTCGCCAGCTCTCTTTCCTTTTCCCAACTCCGACGAAATAAATTCAATAATCACTCCCTCCCTCTTTGTTTACTATATATATATATATATATATATATATATATATATATATATATATATATATATATATATATATATATATCGTTCTGCTATATGTTTGAACAGCCGAAGCCTTTGTTTCCAATTCCGGGCCCTCAGTGATTGGCTCTGTATTTCACAGACTTGACGTAACGCGTGACAAGTAATGGGTTAATTGTAATCGATTACATTGTACTGTAATATTGTAACGCTTCAATTACTTCCTTTACCGAGTAACTATCCTTGTAATTTAATTACTTTTTGCCTCTGTAATTGATTACAAAATTACCCACTACAATTGTTCCCAATTTTTCTTTCTTTTTTTTTTTTTTGTGGGGGGGGGGGGGGGGGTGAGGGGTTAGATGTGCTGGAGTTCCTCAGCTCTCGGGCAACGGTCGATTTTGTTTTCTTCTTTTTCAAAACCACCTGCTTCGTTTTCTGGGCACATTTTGTTTTGGTACACCGCAGATTTTGTTTGGGCATGAAAAATGACTTTATCCAGCTTCTTGTGAGTAATGTATTTAAACAACGCTCTTTTTTATTTTAATTGGTTGGCGCCACTCGCTCAGCTCTAAGCAAAAACGGGCAAGGCTTTCTTTATTTATTTATTTTCGGAAGAACTGAGCGCCAGATTCCAAGGATTATGCTACCGTACAAAAAAAAAAAAAGTTGAATGAAAAGTAACGTGGGAAGTAATCGATTAGTTTAGAGTAATTTTTCGATTACTTTTTGAGACTGTAATTGTAATTGTAATCGGTTACTTTTGCAGTGAAGTAATTGTAATCGGTTACTTTTTTCAGTAACGTGTACAAGTCTCATGCGCCGGTTGGGGTAACAATAAAATTGAAGTATGTCTGTACGCGAGGGTCTGTAAGCACATTTACCAATATTATTTTCTGCATCATCACTCTCGCTCTGGTTGTCTTACCAATAAGCTATGACGTTCTGCGGGAATGTAGGTGTCGTCGGATGAGCAAATTGAGTATTCCAGACATTTTTTTAGATATCATTGGAAATTAAAATAAATAAAACGTGTTTTGGGTCAACAAAAAACAAGTTGCAGGTTTAGTCAGTGCTATTTTTTAAGCGTATACTGTAAACGACTTAATTCTCGCGGGCTCAAATTTTCGCGAATCCGGCCAAAGCTGAAAATTTGAAATTATTCGCGGGTTCTGATTTTCGCGAATCGAGTGTAGCTTCCGTAGTGTTCACATATTGCCCGAATTGTTCGCGGGACTTATTTTTCGCGAATTGTAGGCGATTCGCGAAATTCGCGAAAATTAGGTCCTCGCGAAAATTTTGTAGTTTACAGTATTCAGGTTTTTATATTTGTTCTGTTGACGATGAGTTCGTAAGGGCCTGTGAGTATTCACAATTTGCTAGGGATGCCAGTTTTTGTTTTCGAAAACCGCTTGACTTTTTTACAAAAACATATGATTCGAATTTTGTCATTCACGTGAACGATATCAAAAGAAAACAACCGGTGTTTTGCGGAAAAATATTCTAGTTTCCCTATTTTCCATCTGAAAACCGTGGACCCAACAACAGCAGCAACAACGACAACTTGAGGTTTTGACTTTCTATCTGAAGCCTCCTTTAGAGTAAAATATTATTCTTTGTACACGAGACATTGGAAGTCGTCGCCGTCTTTTACCGTGCTTGAAGGAAGGCTCTAGTGCTTTCCGTCAGGTGTGTATAAGAAGCCGAAGGGGTACAAATAAATTCGGAATATCTTGCTTGGGTCTGGAATACTTCTACGATATGTTAAAAATGAATTTAATTATGGAATTAAAAAAAGGTAACGTAAATAGATTTGCTTTTTATCATGAAAGTCGCCGTACTGTAATATTTCGATAGATGCCTTACCCGTAAAAAATAACCCACCCGATTTGCAATTTTTTTTTAAACACCGACTGATAGCTCTTTTCTAGTTATCATAGTGTTCGGATCAATGTAGACCTCGGTGTAAATGAGGCTAGTTTGCTGAGGTGGGATATGAGCGAACGTTGCTGAATGGGAAGTAGTCATCTTTGCTACATTGCCCCTCGCCACACTAAGAAGTTTGGCAGTGAGACGTAACCTAAAATAGCATTTGTTCACCTTTTTCTTGATTGCACATCGAGTGCGCCCGCCCTTAAGTTTCGCCCGGTTTGCTTGTGATATCATGTGGGCTATCTCTCGGGATAAGGTATATGTCGCCGTCTTTTTAATTTATTACAAACAACAACATGCAATTTTTCCGGAGTGCACATTTTACCGAATTTGTAGCGAGCTATTGTCCCTCAAACAATTAGGCAATTTACGTGTCTCCAATGGATTAACTATTCTAACGTTCGTTTCGGCAATCCTTTATCACGGTGAATGGAGAGATACGTAGTAGACCTAGTCTGTACTTTGTTTTACTTTAAAGAAACATTGAAATGAAAACAAAAATCATGAGCAATTCCACTTTGTAAAAGTGGATGACAGGCGAAGTTGTTTATCACACGGCACAGTCGTGACACAGAATTTTGAACAAAGGTCCGAACACATTTATTGTCTCTTGATCGGTGGTGTTTGCCACCCGTCGCCGCCGCTGACATTCTCGGTGCCGTTCCCGCCATTGCTCTTCGTAGGCGCGTTCCTCTTCGGGAGTCCGGACTATACGCGGCCTCCCCATATCACGACGAGGAAGTGAAATAGACCTATTGCTAAATTACCCAAGCATCGACGAGAATGCGGGTAATGGTGTTCCTCGCGCCGCACGTGCTGGCGTCTGCAGCAAAATAGCCTCCTCGATACTATGGCAGCAGTAACGTTTCTAAAGCAAAAGCCTAAAGCAAATGGCATCTCGCACGTGCGTTCGTGAACGCTTTATTTTGGTTATTTGCTTTGAATCTTTTATACCTGGAAGGCGTGCGAGCGTAGAGCTTTTGGTCACGCACACGAAAAGTCCACGGAAGCCTAGCTTATAAACAGCTTTGCTGTAAAAAATTTTTTTTTAAGGGTACAGATGGGACACGTATTCGTTTAATCATTTGTTTACGAAATAAAAGAAACAAAATATCGCGCAATATTAACACCGTTAGATGTAATTTAGTTGGAGGTTCCGACACGCTCTAAGCCCGGCCCGCAGATCAGTGGCCCCGCCCATGACTACTGCAGTGGCTTCGCTGCTCGGCTGAACACCCTAAGAATTATTTAAAAGGTTAAAAGTGCAAAACAACAAGGAAGAAGAAGAAAACACACACGACACAGAGAGGCGCTACTTGCAACTGATTTTATCAGTTGCAAGTTTCTGGATTTTTAGTTTCAGGCATTTGGCGATATCCTCGAACGCATCAAAGCTATTTCTGTAAAAAACAATAATAAAGAAATAACAGGAACTAAATTTGTCTCGTTTTATTTGTGACAATTTATTTGTTCATGACGTTACGATATCATCCCGGGCATTTCTTGAATACGAGACATTTAATGCCATCGTGTATCAAATCGAACATGGAGAAAAACACATCCTCTTGGCCAGGAGGGAAGTGTTGCTTGAATAGCATTTTTACCGCAGGATGAATGAGGTTGGTGGCTTTAGAAATCCACTCGGAAACATTTAGAGGAAGATTTACTTTAGTGAGCCTGAAAAAAAAAGTGTTTGGTTGCTTGAAATACATTCACAGATTTTAATGCCGTCGTAACACTGCTAACACCTCACACAAAGGACAGTCTGCAGCCACTTTCTGAAGCGTGCTTCTTCATCGTATGGTGTTCCCATCACATTGGCGGTAAAAAAAACTTGCTGCACACATATTGGAGGCACATGACGCTAAAACATATGCTTTGAACATTCTAAAGGACTTTCGGCCGATGGTTCTGTCACCCTGTGTGCAGCTTACACAGTACCTTTTGTATGACGTACGAGCAAGTATGCGACCGCGACATGAGTACGACTGCGTCTTGAAGGCCGACGACCAGACTCGAGATTCTGCAAGGCAGAAGATCCTCCTCACCATGGGGGAGGAGGAAACAGGCAACGGTGGACAGGGTAGAAGGGGGAGAGGAGGAAGCGAGGGAAAAGTGGAAAGCGCGAACTGGTCGTCGGCCTTAAGACTGCCCGACGCAATCGCGGGTTTGACTGTGGCTAGCGTGTACCGAGTGGGACGGGATGTCTCGTAACCGCTAACACACTGGAACCCACCAGTCGGGTATATAGCTTTGGAACATGGAAGGAGGAAGAAGGGAAGGCGACATATCGCCTCGAGCCAGTCAAACGAGAAAATCCCGAGTGAAGCCGTGAAGTATATAGGACACGGTCGGTGGGGAACGCCACCCGAGGGTGACCAAAGCAGCCGTTGGCACCAAATCCGCTGTCCTTTCCCTCCATTAGCGTCTCTTGGTTTTGGTCGTCGTTGGGGACGTGTCCCTCCAAACCGAAAGTATACCCCGGCGTCACCTCTGCATGGTGGCGTTATTGGCGGCGAGAAGTTTGGGTATCGCCGCCTGGTGGAATTTGTTCACAACCCAGAGTAAGGATGCTTCAACTTCCTCTGCTGCTGCAAGCACGTGCAATGCCGAGCTTCTGCGCACTATGAAGATTAAACATAACCGCGTCGGTAGCACGCAGTTCTGCTACCCATGCCCATTGTGAGGACAACTGAAGCGCCCCTAGCGACCGCGAATATCGCATCGTCCCCAGAGGCTTCATAGCCGTGACATTAAGACTCCATCATTGGCGTTACAAGCTGTTTGTCACGCTGATAATGTAACGCCGATAGAACAGTACGGCTAAATTCAGAGCACAAAAATAATAAACACACAATTTCAAAGTTCGGGTCTCCCGGAGGCAGCTGCGTTGCAGTGCTACGACAACACGACAAAGTGCGTTCCGCCGAGCACGGTTGACCTTGAAGGTCCTGGCGCGAGAGCACATCAGTTTAGCTGACGGCTAACATGACGGAACGTGTAAAGAGGAGGACCTCTCCATTATACTTTTTCAGTGGGAAGGAGAGGAGCTGGGGAGTCGGCGACTCGGCGATTTTGGACTAACCCACAGCTTCTTTTTTCCTCACGAGAAAGCGCTGCAACTGGAGTGTCCGGCTCGGAATCGGTTGCCTCGCCGTGCCTTTGTCTCCCAACTTGCGAACCGGAGGAAGAGTTGCGCTAGCCGATCGTTCACGTCCGCAGACGTTCGTTGGCGTAGTGCGGCCGTTGTCGCCATGAAGGTTACGACTGTCAGGAGTTTATGAGAGAGACAGGTGGCCCCAGAGGAAGCGGGAACGTTGCATCTCCGTTCGGCTGGTGCTTATACTGTGGTCACGCGCCTGCAAGCCATGGGCGTTTCGAGTCTTTAGGTGAGCGTTTGGCTGTTTGTAAAATTTACAAATTGTGCTTAAACCCGTCGAAAACTTTGAACCTCGCTGGATTAATTTGAGGCTCCGCAACATCCTTCAGAAACTCCACCTTCTTCTGAGATAGAACGCCGTTTCGCTTTGCATTGCTTTCCATACCATAAGAGACAAAAACGGCATCTATAAATATAAAGAACGAAATTGCCGTGATGTACCCCACTGTCACCACTAATCATCGGGATTGAAACTTTTTTTTTTTTAACGTCCGCAATAAACTGTTGAAACTCAGTTATTCTCGTTTTCGACTCTTGTTAGTTTATTTCGAGTTGACATACGATTTTTGCATATAGTCTCATATTTGTGCTCCGACCGCCAAAAAAGCAAGCGGTTGCAAGCGACTGTGATGTCTTTTTGCTCCAGAAGCGCAAAGCACGCGGGGATGATACTTAGTCATTTGTCCCTTGGCAGTTCGCATTTCGGGTGCAAAGCGTTTCGAAATTAGTATTTTCGAACAGATTAGACATCGAATGCCGCCGTCTTGCTTTTAGAAGAGGTATATATGCGCAACGGTATTTTTGATTGTAACACCAATTTTCATTGCGACCACTTGGCTAGTAGCCGTTGCGAGGGGTCACAATTTTTACGTCAATTTAAGCCTAAAAGTGTCAGCCACCTTTAACGCCTAAACAGGATCACCAAAAGTCACGTCAATATTTGCGTGACTTTTCGTAATGCAGATGTCTGCGTGACATGCTAACGCGGCGAGTAGCACGTTAAAAAAGTGGCACCTTTTTCACGCCAAAATAGCCGTTACCGAGCTAAAATTGTAACGCCTAAACGGCGCCACAGAAGTCACGTCAATATTGCCGTGACTTTTCTAACGCCAATATCGGCGTGACATGCTAACGCCGCGAGTAGCCGTTAAAAAGAGGCACTTTTTCACGCCGAAATAGCCGTTACCGGACTAAGAGTGTACCTCCGTGCCCAGGAACACCGTGCGGCCCGTGCAAATATTTTTGGACTCTTTTTTACCCGTAATTTATTCAACGTGCGCTCGGATGAATTTTGACAATATTATTAGCGACTATTCCCCCTAAATAGTGCGTGGAGTTGATCTCGAAAATACTGCAAAACCTTTCAGCTAGTCATATACAGCATGGCCTCCGAGATTTCGCTCGCGCTCGCTGCGCTCCCCAGGCCATTGCATATACCGCTAGAGATTATGGCTGCGGGGTGTTTGGTCGCGCTCGCAACCAAATCAGACAACACAAAGAAATAGCCGTGAAATATCCTCGTCATCATTATCGTCGGTCAGCGGAACTTAGGAGCAGCGCGAAGGTGCTCGCGACTCTCGCCGCAGCGCATATTCTTCTGGCAAGGATGAGGTTGATCGAAATATGATGGTTCATCTTTTCAGAGCGCGAAAGGTGTAGAACAAACGTCCGATGCACGTAAGTGAATTTCAGAAAACTATAATCATACACGACGACAAAAAAGAATATATGCCTGTTTCGCTGGTTGAAGCAGTATTCGCAGATGACGGATATAGATTCGCTCTAAATCTGGCATTCTGAGGTATCATCCAGGAAACAGCGCAAAGACTCGGAGCAGCGAATACAAATTTCATAATCAACAGAGATCGATTTGCTTGTCTCTATCCTGATAATGTGAACAATGAAAATTCGAGCTTCATGCCGCAGGCTCACACTTGACAGCGTGCTTTGAGGCCATTCTGTTTCTGGCACGGTTCTAAGCGCCGCATGCGGATATCTAGAGAAATGGCTCGGCTCGCTTTTTTTCTGCTGGGCAGTCGAGCGTTTGGACAGGCCGGAGCAGAGCGCGCCAAACATCTCGGAGGCCAGGTACACAAGTTGGAAGTGGTTTAAGTCTACTCGATAGATGGGGCCAGTGTGCTAGCGGTTACAAAAGGTCACTACTCACTCGACACACTCAATAGCACTGATCTCTGACTATTTGCTGGGTCGCGTTGGTCCGATCCGCGAATGCAGCCACAGTCGGCCATCTTTTTTGTACAGTGATGTCTCGTTAATATGGACACATCCGTTCCCATAAAAAATCGTCCATAATGTGAGTTGTCCGTAATAACGAGACAAAATGCATGTATTTTCCCAGTTTGTCCCCAAAAGTTGCGTCCATATAGCGGGGTATCCATGTTAATAGGGTTCATATTAACGAGACATGACTGTAGTGTTACATTATCTCTAGCCACACAATAGTAGTATGGTGGCGAGATCTACCGCCCGCAAGATAGGGCGCACGTTTTTCTCCCACAGCTGAAGGGTCGTGGGGCGACTTCGTGGAAGCCTTGGGAACCAATAAATATTCTTCACCGAACGTATCCCTGCGCGCCAGGATAGCCACAAAACACAGAGTACTTACCGATGGTAAGTTCTTGTCTTTTTCGCGACCTGGGCGATTTGAACAGCGCGCCGGACAACATGACGGCGGATTCGACCATCCTCTGTCGCATCCACTGGGTTTTAAGAATCCGCTTCGTCGAGCTACTTCAATCTAGCACGAAATATCACCCATGGTACGGTGTACTAGACCCACTGCTATTTCTGTGGCAGTCTGCCGCCACAGTGCTGTCCGCCATATTACTATGATGGCTAGAGATTATGTAACTCTACCAAAAAGGTGGCCGACCGTGGCGACATTCCTGTGCGTACGCGGAGCTGGAAACGCGATTCAGCAAATAGTCACATAGACCAGCGCTCGACACAGTCAAACACAAATGTGAGAACCAGCCCCTTCAGTCAGACATTTGCTTCGCAACCTAACCACAATTCGGTTGCGTTCGTGCTTGCATTCTACACTCTTAGAAAAACCCGTGCGTCTACTTTCCCGCACAACACTCAAGAAGCTCAATCACAGCAACTTACGGAGGCAGCTCAGCGAATGACTATGCCGGAAACATAAGTTGAGACAAAAAAAAAAAAGAAAAAAAACGCGTTCTGAGTTGTGACATTAAGCAATGCAAAACGTCAGGCTTGCATTGCTTAATGTGTCGCTACTCGAGACCTGCGTATTTTGTGAGTCTAAACATATTGTTTCGACATCGTCATTCGCGTGAGCTGCACTCCGTAAGTTGCGGTGATTGGCTTTTCGAGTGTTGTGCGGGAAATACCCAGGCTTTTCTTAGAGTGTACGAGGAATAAAAACCGTCCACTTATTTTTTGAGCGCACAAATATTTTTTTCGACTTGTTCGCGTGCACGCTCTCAGATATGTTCGCGTGTTCCGTGCCGTCAAGCAACGTGTTTGCTTACCGTGTTTTTCGTATACGTCGTGCTTTGTTTAGGGGACACGTCGCTGACAAAACGTCAGATGGAGGGACATGCATAGGTTACGCTAGAAAGTGCCGCGGTTTTAGTTGTAGAAGGTGTTAGTCATCGATAGGGTTAGAACGGCGGGGAGGTCTTTGATTGTCCTGCCTCCAGCGTGAGCTCCCATACTTCAGTCAACGTTTCGGTGTTTCGCGCTTCTCGACGCGCATGCTTAGCCAACCACGGTGAAATCGGTAACGAGCGCGTGCCGGAGATGGAGCGTCGAAAAAGACGCCCTGTCTTCGTTCTCGTTTTCTTTTTTTTTAAATTTACTATAGCGACTATTGATGTCACAATAGCGAAAATTTTGGGCGCAATGTCATTGGGGGAGAATTTTCGTTAACGTCAGTTGGCTCAATTATCTTCAGTGCGTGTGCTGTGCAGAAATTATTCTATACGGACGTCGATGACATGTAGGATGTTTAGTATTTAAAGTGAACGCGAACTGGTGGGAACGTGCGCAATGCTTTGTGGCGTCTGTTGAGTGCTTGACACGATAATTGTTGTGTACGCAGGATACCTAGGCGTTGTATCCCCCTCCTCCCCAACCCCTTCTTTGCGTTGGTAGTTGTTTTTTTCCGCTTTGAGTTTCGTAATTCCAGTTTTATTCCAGATATCATGGGCGCAGCGCCTTTGGGAGCACGAAACAAACACCATATTATTCGGCTTTAGAAAAAAAATTATGTATACTTACGATTTTGGCCGAAATGTATTTTCTGGAGAGGAAGGGACACAAAACAAAAAATATAAAAATTGATTTTTTTTTGTAATGAGTCATTTAAAGCGAAAAAGTAGCGAAAGCCTTTGGGAAGAACGCCAAGCGAAACCTTCAATTCGCTGTGAGACGTCGCCGCATCGTTGCCTTGCAATAACTTATTGTTAAAGCACATTAACAAACTAGGGCGGGAGTATGCCTCAAACGTATTTCGGTCCTGTTGTAGGAGTGCCCGCAGGTAATTCTGTTATCATATCTGCAGCGACCGCCTTGTTCTTTATGTTATGTACGAAAAATGCAGCTGCGGTTTTTGGCCACACGAAAGCTGAGCTAAGCGTAAAGTACCTACTTTTTTCCCCCTCAGTATAGTTTTATGCGTTTAGTTAAGCCGCGCTTACCTTCATCACTGTCACCCTCTTCGTAGCTGTCCAAGTCATCATCGAAACCGATGTGAAGGCAGTCATCGTCATGACTACATATCAATATATAGCTGAAAAAAAATGGACTGACATAAGCTGAGCACATTTATTCTGTTTAGTTTGACGGGGCCCGTGCAGTTAGTGCCGGTAGACGTCTGGGGTTCAGGCGTCGGACAGGAGATCTAAATACGCGAGGTATCTTTTTGATCTGCCAAATGTATCAACAACCAGAGTCCTTAAATACGCTACTGGTCAGGAAACTTTTTTCGTGACGCCGTGGGAGAGCTTGGTATACGCGCTGCGCTGGCGTCGACAAGGGTGCTGGGTGCCGCCACTTTAGCGAGCACTGTTTGAAGTCTCGGAAACCGTGTGTCGGAATTTCGAACACCCTCTGAACGAGCCACCTTTTGATCCCGACAACTTGTCATCGCACTGACAGCGTTTCTCGTTATTTTGAGTGTCTTCGGCGCTGTACACTCTCAGCCAACTGCTCAATCTTGCATCCCAGGTTGGACGCGAAGGGAGAACAAAGTGAACTGGGGCAGCCGCCGCAATACCCCCGTGGGTCCCACGTCGGTGTGGCACCCCCCCCCCCCCCCTTCCACAATGGGCTAGCACATGAGTGGGCTCCATGGGGCCATGCCAAGTTGGGCATACCCCCGTGTGGACCGCTCATGTAAGGCTGCTTAGACCAACGCGCTGTTTACATACAAGTCCGCGTCTGCCGTGCCCAGAAACCAGTTTCGCGTGAGGTGAAGCGTCTGCGCGAGCGCCGGGCCGACCTGCAGCGCCGCCGCAACGGTGTGACGTCATAGCCGCAAGTTGGTCTGCTAGAGGGCGCGTCGAAAGACCAGGGTGCGAGTTCTCACCTTGGCCAAAAGTCCTCCATACATAGCCGAAGAATCTGTAACGAGAATACTTGCGGTCCTTATCAATTCCTTGGCAAGATTGATGCTTCGTGGGGTTTTCGTTTCTCCGAAACCTTCCCTTGTTAAACGCTTTGGGGCGGTGGCACTCCTAAGTGTAGTAATTATCGTGCTGGCGTTATTCTTGATTTTTTATCAAAATAACTTTTGTTTTTAACAAAGTGTGCTTTACGTTGTTTTTGAGTACTCTGGAGTTGAAGTTGCGTGGAAAATTGAGTATCTGCGTTTAAACTCGGGACTCGCAGTTTTCATTTGTTACTTGCAATGTTCTAGGGTACAAAGCGCAAGATATGATGTCTTTATAATGGTGGAATTGGCACTCAATCTAGATCGTTTTGAAGTTTACCAAACATTTTGTAAATATTTCTGATTTACAGTGTTTACGTTCATTTGCCTAGGTTAGTACTTGAGTTATGAACTGCTGATCAAGGTCAAACGTAATGTTCTTATTCCCAGTGACTAAAACCAATATTTAGGCGAGCGACTCTTGAATTTCCCTCGTGGTGCATTCATCACAGCTGAATAAACAATTAATAAAATAGATAACACTCTTTTTATTTTGTCGGTTAATCAAATAACTAATTAGGTAATTGTTCAGTCAGTACCTAACCGCCCTTCTGGAGCAATTATAGTAGGAGGTACCCAGTACAAGAAATACGTAAATAAGAATACATGAAACGCACGGAACACATGTTGAAGCACTGGAATTTCTAAATGGAACAAATTGACATGAAACCGAAAGTGAGAATACAGCACTTTCTAAAGGCAGTGACGGAATTAAGGAGCAATAAGACAATCAGTTCGTAAGTTTGGTCAATATTTTAAAAGTAACTCATGTAACATCATGTAACTTCATGTCAACGTCAAAAAGTGGGTAGTTCAGAAACAACTTTACCTGACAATTTGCTCAAACCATGAAGTGTTTGCGTAATGTAATTTTAGACAGTCAAATGGCTTGTTACTTTTCACGAAAATTAAAGTTACGCCCGTAGTCCGATTTAGATCAATTTTTGGGGACAACCGTAGTAAACATAAATAGGTGGCCCATGTATGTTTACTCACGAGCGGCCAGAGTCAGAAGAAGGAAGGCGACCAGGGTATTTTGCCTCATGTTGGAATCTCCACGTCAGCTTCTAGATCTGCCTCTTGGACAATCCCCGGCAAATCTGAAATGTAGGTTCTACAACCGCGTCATTTTAAGCAGACCCGAAGCTTTAGTTTTTGTGAAGAACAAGGAGAGTTTGCAAGCACGTACTTCCGCTCGCATGTGAGGTTCTCGGTAATAAGCTTAGAAACTTGGACATTTCAAATGGTGAAAAATGGCGTGTACAATGAATCGTAAGCAGCAAGTGGGGTCGAGCGTGTGCATTTAGGGGAGAAAACAATATATTTTGGTGCAATTTGTGACAGTAATCATTTGTGTGTTGTGCTAAAAACTTAAACGCTAAAGACCTCTTATTTCCCTTGGCGATAACATAAGGTAGGTCCCAGTACTGCGAGGCGTTTTATCATTGCCTTAGTCACGTTTTATTGAATGAAAGGAAGGAGCGTTTTTTTTCTTCAAACGTTTTGTCGCAATTCACAATTCAAATTTCTTTTTTCGTGTGTCTAATAAACTTTCACGCTCTGGCGTCCGAGGGTACATGTCTTGGAATTGTTCTCGCCTCTTGCTGTTTGAGTAGATCGCCTAACGTTGGAGCTCCGGTTATTTCTGGCGTTCTTGATAATAAAGGCGAGTTAGCGTTTTTACAACTCGCAGGTTTCTTGCTGCGACAAGTTTAGTCCGCATTTCTTATTGCGTGCTGTGGAGTTGCAACGACATAGCATTGGAATTAACGTTTTCAAGCTCTTGTTAGCTGCCTTTAACCCTGTTATAAAAAGTGCAGTTGGAAACTTCCGGGGCCCCACTCGTATTCCTCTTTTTAATAATTTGGGAATTGTCGTTCATCAGCTGTTTTATTATACTCATCGTTATAGCTACGTATTTTTTTTGTTTGTTGTCTATTGTACACTTTACTTTTGCATGTGAAGTTTCCTCCAGATGTTTGGTTTTGAAGTCGTTCTAGGCATGGCTTTTTGTTTTGGGCCGTAGTTTCTCGCGCTTATGAATATTTTATTTTCGGCAGTCAACTTGTCGTTAACATTGGTTATATAGTCAAAATAATGGGCTTTGTTGAGTCAGTCTGTGAGGGATGACTCGCGAAACCATTAAGGTGTTGTGTTTCTGACAGAGCTGCTCTTCGTGTGACCTTGTGATGCAATTCCCTGTCAAGATCTCAGACATCTTAGATTTTCGTCACTATGCCGTGCTGGGGGAGGGGGGGTGTATTGTTCTCGTTATCTCACTGTCGTTCTCGAGAAGATGCTTGTCTTGTGGCTGGTCAGGTGATGCACAAATACTTTCTCGATTTGGTAACTGAAATTATAGTACGTAATAATCCGAACACAGGTAAAATAACGCACACTATAGGAACATTTCACACCAAACGCACTTGACTGCGTGCGCCATGGAGACTCACTTAACGCGAAAACCATTACACCTATAGACCATTCCATTTAGCACTCTCTGGGCGGCACCATTTTGTTCGAAAGCAGCGCCCTCTCCATACATCCGGGAAATTCAGCGGGTTCGGCGGGGTAAAACGAGAGAGAGGGCATGCCCCCGACTCCGCTAGCAGACGACAAACCGGGAGGTTGCCATTCTCCATTTTTGGCTGTACCGGCGGGCTGTACGGAACATCGAACTCTCGCTCGTAGCTGCCGTTGTGAAGTGGTTCGCGTTCTTAGAATTGTTATGGCTACTCCAAAATCAGCCTATAGCTCTCTGTGTTGTTCTATTTGTGGTAAATTATCAACTAGCATATCTTTTTTCCATTACTTAAATAGCAGTTGAGTCCGCCGGCAGTACTACCCTCAACTACTGCGTGTATTGCGGCCGGAGAGCACGTTTTTATTTATTATTTCAGAGTTCCACTCATGGTCGCTAAAGGCCTACACCAGTACGAACTTTGTATAGTAAAAGGTTACAGCAACCGGATTTACTTTTCGCCGGAGAGACCGGCCTATCTGACACAGGTTTTCCCATTTTTTTTTATTTGCACGCAGTCAACAGTTTAATTGGACCCTGTTAGTATTTTTATCTAGCATAGTATTACACGATAACTGGCATACCAAAATTGCGCATCTGCGCTTGAAAT
Source organism: Ixodes ricinus (assembly GCA_037355805.1). NCBI lineage: Eukaryota > Metazoa > Arthropoda > Arachnida > Ixodida > Ixodidae > Ixodes > Ixodes ricinus. The sequence goes on from JAZHYW010003454.1 coordinate 23,479, forward strand.
TTCCAAAATGACGTGATTTTAAACGGAGTTTGCACGCCAGCCGGATGCTAGGTATACAGCCCACTCGGCGGAGCAGACGACATTGCGGGGTGAGAGGGGGAGGCATTTTTTTCTCTCTATTACCCTCTGCTGCTATGATCCTAACGGAATGGTCTATGCTTAAAATGTCAGTGCATCTTTCCTTACGATTGTGACCCAATCTTGCAGAGCATTGTTGAAGCATCCTTGCAATTCATATCGGTTGTTTTAGGATTACTGGGTTCATTGATTTTTCTCGTTTATAATATTCGTGTCGGTTAACGTCTTGATAGTTGTGTTCAGTCGAAAGCGGTGATCTGGTTATGTATCGTGCTGTGATCGGTCACGATGATCCAGCTGCTTTCTGCTTTGCTTATATCTCTAGCTGGCAAACAAAACTTGACAGCAACAACTCGGGTTTCGGACTGCAAAATTGCCTCGCAAATTGTGGCAAACTTGTGCCTATGATAAAGAGAATCGTTACACTTGTTTGTTCCTTAGGTCTATGCAAGATTGAATGGTACCGCAACTTATTTTCTCTTGAGGAACGCGTTTGATGAACTGAGTTTTAGACGTTGTTGCCAGCGAGGACTGAATTCAGACACGAATAGAAGAGAACGTACATACAGTGGAGGCGAGTACAGCCCCCTAAGAGAAGTGTGACGGTGTTCATTTGTTCGTTCCTGCAAATGGTATGACGACGTTGTGCTTTCTTCAGCGCGCGCTACTTTTGCATTCAATCACGACTCCTTTGAAGTAGTCTTTTATGCTACCTTGCAGAGAGCGCGAATATGGATCGGTTAGTCCTGGAGAAAAGGTCTGCAATTACCATTTATTTGCTCCATAGTTAATAGCACTAGAGGCAACTGCCAATAGTTCTAAATGGTATCATCTGGTTGAAAAATGCTTTCCTGAAGCGAGATGCAGTGCTAGTAAGGTTCGTCCTTGGTTGAATAGATGTTGACTGCCAGCGGTGTCTTGCAGGGCCAATCGTTTGATGAGCCTTGTTCGGTGGGTGATCAGAAGAGTGCGACAGATGCGGGAGGACTTCGTCTAAACCGTTTATTTAGACGTTACGAGCTATAGTACACAGTATATACAAGCAAGCGGGGAAATCCCCGTCCTCCCAATTAGTCCAAGTCCAAGCCAGAAAGGGGCTTCTTGGGTTTCAACCTGCGGGTTCCGGGGTGGCGCCGCTCTGTCTGCAACGGGATGCAGAGACGAAGTTACGGAGCTGTCGGCTGTAGTCCGTTGGCAAGTTGACGAATGTGTATCGACGCCCTTGCCAACTATTCGACGGTGGATGTCACGTGGCTCCAGCAAAACTTTGAAATGATTGGTTGATCCTCGCCTGAGAGTGAGGGGGCCAGCGTCTTCAAAAGCCCGTGACTGGGGAGAGAAGCCCCTTTCTGGCTTAGACTTGGACTAATTGGGGAGGACGGGGATTTCCCTTTGCTTTGTATATACTGTGTACTATAGCTCGTAACTTCTAAATAAACGGTTTAGACGAAGTCCTCCCGCATCTGTCGCACTCTTCTGATCACCCACCGAACAAGGCTCATCAAACGATTGGCCCTGCAAGACACCGCTGGGCAGTCAACATCTATTCAACGAAGGGACGAACCTTTGCTGTGCTTAAGTGTCGACTCCGTGTCGACATAAGTAAAACTTTTGAATGATCCGCTCGTTTCTCGACCCCAGATTATGTGCGTAAGCGTGGAAATTTGGACGTCACTCGCTTCTAAGGCGTGTGTCCTCGAGCTGTGTTTCTTGTTCGCTAATTACTAGTTAATATGTGCTATATTCGAGCGAAGAAGCATCTACGTTTATAAATTCTTCTAGAGTAACTCTGTTCTTTGTCCATGTCGAGTCTGTTTTTATGTCTTGGAACTCTCACGTCAAGCGTGAAGTCGGTATCTTTTGGTTCCTGTTTGCATTCTATGCTTCTGTCTTCCAGGTTGTAATATTTTAAGCAATTTTGTAGCGCGTCCAACAACAGGTTTTTACTGTCCAGGCTGATTTACTAGTTTCAAACTAACTTATGTAGACACGCTCGCGTTGAACCATTGCGCTTTATTGGGTTTGTTTTTGAAGACCAAACCCTTAATTTTTCCGTGTTGTACTATTCATTGAATTTACCAGAGTCTACGAAAACTACATTCTTTAGGTGTAGCCAACCAATGGTATTCGTTATTAAAGGCTGTCTGCTTTTCAAGGGTGCTTACTTCCGTTCGAAACCAAATACGTTTACGTGTAATAACGGGTAAAGGGGTCTGCCGACGATGTCAAAATAGCCCTCTGCTCGGACTAGTCAGGCCAAAAGCTTCTATTCATGAAACGCACGTTTTGTTTAGACCAAAATATCACTGCAGCAGAAGCTTCACTCACTGGCAACTCAAGGAACGCGGTGCATGACGCGTCCTTAGCATGTCAGTATTATTCCGGAGCCAATGAGAGCTGCGTGTGCCGATGAGAACGCCAAAAAACAAATACTCTAAAAAGAAAAAAAAGAAGGGTGTAGTTGTTTACCCTTTTTGTCCATAATACACCCGAAAACTTTAGTTCGACGCACTGACGTCGAACAGAGGGCCCTAAGTTTTACGAGGGTCTTGATAGCGGTAGGATACAACTTAATAAACAGCGAAAATATGAAGGGCTCTAGAAAAAAAAAGAGCAGAACTCGTACATTAGTTATTTTAATAAGTTGTACCACTCGGCTATCAAGACCTCAGCGCGCGGTACGCTCGAACTGCAAATTTGGGGTATCTTATATGGGACAGGGGTGCAAGAATATGCCCTTTGTTTTTAGAGTGCACGAAACTTGAAGCGTTAGCATAATGAGCCAAGCATTTCTTTCTTCAAGGGGTATACGGAAGGGAAATTTTAGGGCTCATTTTATTGCTAAGGTATTTTCCACGTCGCATCATCACCTGAGAAACGTCAGTCTTTCGTTTGTAAAGGCAAGAACAGCAATTTTAAAACGAATAAAACATTTCCCACTTGCACCTGGTAATTCAAGGGCCGAAGCTTTGTTCGGGGGATCGTGCATGATCCGTTGCTCCTCCCGCAGTGGCGCCGCCATCGGCCGTACACCGTGCTCATGTAGACCTTTCCAGTGGCAGTCTCGAACGAAGCGATTTACAGCGCGCGTCCCTGGTTTTGAGAGGCGTCAGTGTTGCCCGACTGCGCTGGGCTGTGGGTTTTCTCGTCGGTGGGCTGTGGCAGCCTGCGTAGGCGCACTTCTGGACGCTGGTGGAAACTGAATTGCCGCGTTCTATTTTTCTTTTATCTTTAGTGGTGACGAGACTCTTATGGCGCCCGTTTCCAGGCAAGCGGCGTCGCCGTCGGCGTTAACCGCGCGGTGCATGATGGGTACAACAGAATCCCCGCCAAATTTAGAGCGCAGCCCTTGAGGAAATATTCCCCGCTAAATCTAGTGGAAGAATTTTCCCCGCTAACCATCCTACTCGGAAAACCGTTCTCACCGCTCTCGTGCTACTCGGCTCCTCAACTCTCTCCCTCCGCTAAATGTGGCGTGAAAATCTTCCTCGCTAAATCTAGCGGGAACTTTTCCCCGCCAAATCTAGCGGGAAATTTTCCGCGCTATAATCTATGCGCTAAAATATTGATTCCCGAACTAATATTCTGGCAGGTTGACATTTTCCTCGCTGAAATCTGGCGGAAAATTGTTCACTGCGCTACATATCCAGCGGAAAATTTCCCCCTCAATTAACGTGACCACCGTGACCCCCTTTCCGAGGTCACGTGACCCCCGTGCCGTCACGCGGGTCATCAAGAGCTGCGCTCTAATTCGAGCGTCACAGGGAGTTGCAACGGCTCTCACGTCTTCGCCGTTCTGTGACGAATAGAATGTCTCGTTTCTCTTTAGAATGCAGTGTACTATTTCTAGGAACAAAAAGAAACAGATCGAAAGCTGGTTTTGGTGAGTTCCGTGCGCGACAGAACAAATGCAACTAGAATGTTTGTTTCATAATTTTATCTTGGTCTTTGTACGGCACCATACACTCAGCCGTGTCAATCTGCAAAGGTCTTAACCGTCGATAGATATTTGACCACGCAGGATAGCCGAACTGCATGGATATTCCCCGCCCACAACATAAAATTCAACGAGTCTCATGAATCGAACAACATATATTGTACGTACCCCACGGTGCCGCGTTATCCGAACAAGATTTGAGGAAGGCTCTCAAATAACACAGCATATCCAATATACAGTGTCGACGATAGTCACTTCACGGCGATCGGACGGAATCCGGCGTGTTTTGGGGCACATGTAGAAGAAGGCTGCTTTTATGCACAGCTTCAAAGCAAATGAACGAATGTTGTCTATTCGCGTCCCTACACACCGAACCCGACCCTATCAGCTATTTTTCGCGACGACCCGGAACATAGCCGGGAAATGCTTTTTGGACATTATCTCAACGGAAATAATCCTCCAAGGACTTCGAACTGCCCGCGTTGCGGGCTGCTTGACGTTCGCTCTCCTCGTTCGTTTACTGCGAAGGCTGAGCAGGCTACGAGGCCGTGGTATTCTCTGGTTCTCGCAGTGGAAGATAAAGGCCCGTTCACACTCTTGCGATCTCTTAGGACCAGCTCCGCTGCAGCGGAGCTGGTCCTAGCAAATCGTAAGAGGCCAACAACCGGTGTGGTCTTCCTCGGTCGTACTCGGTCGCAAGAGTGTGAACGGGCCTTAACACACAAAGGGTAAGCATCTTAAACAGGCGAATAAAGTAAAAACTTCAAAGAAAAGCCGGCGAACTGCGGATGCACAATACAGCTGGGGAGTCACGCTGACCATGTTTCCACAGCTGAGGCGGGTGGCAGAAATTTCTGGCTGATAGAGGGTCAGCTCGATTCGCAGAATGGCGGCGGCCAGAGCGCTCTTTTGCAAAGGTCTATAGATTCCCTAGCCGTGAACTCAGTGACGCAATCGCGCTGCTTGGTGCGGCTCGCGATTGTTTGGGTACCGCCGAGTTGTTTCTGTGTTGATTCATCACGTTGGCGTGCAGGATGCCGCGCGATTGCGGGGCAGAGGGCTGCGGCAACAGGGTGCTGAAGTGCGAGACGCCGACCCACGGGTTTCCGAACGACAAGAAATCCGAAACGGTGTGGATCCGTTTGGCGCGCCCGCCGTCTCTCATGCGGGCGCCGGTGAAAACAAATCGCCTGTACGGTGACCATTTTCGCGATGAGGACTATGAAAGTCGACCCACTGTCCTCGGGAGTCTGGGTCTTCCTATCAAGAATATTCCGGTTGATGCCATAAGTTGTGCCGACTATTGTTTTCCAAGAAAAAAAAATAGAAAAAAAGAAAATCAGAAGAGGAGAGCGAATTGCACGAAAAGCGAAGCAAACTGGTAAGTGAGCGCGCTGTTAATAAAGCGCCTTCATCGCGCGCTACCTCCAAGTTGGCCAATAATTATTAAATACGAGGCCTTTCTTGGCGACCCCCCCTTCAAATTTTGTCGGGCGTATACGGTCGGTCTGTCGGATGGTTCGTACGGTTCTAGCCGGATCGCCCGTCCGTCACCATGTGCGAGAGCGACTACTCGTCACCTCGCTGACATCTTCGAGTCCCCTTGGTAGTCGAAATCCTCGTTCTCTCGATTTCATAGGCATACGGTTTTATCAAGGGGCGCTCAGTCGAGACAAACCTCTGTACCTTCCTTGATTATTCAGTACCTTTTGTTTGTAATCGCGGTCAAGTGGACGTTGTTTATTTTGACCTCTCGAAAGCCTTTGATAAGGTGAACCACGCTTTGCTGCTGCACAAATTGTCGCGTAATGGCGTTTCTCCTGTGCTTTTATTATGGCTTGAAAGCTACCTGACTGACCGTCGTTGTGTCGTACGCATTTTAAATAACTTCTCTGATCCTTTTTATCCGTCATCGGGAGTACCACAGGGCTCAATTTGGGTCCACTTTTGTTTTTGATCTTTATCAATGAGATATCTACTTGCGTAGTAAACTCAAACGTGCTGTTATTCGCAGACGATATCAAGCTCTTTTTGAGTATTAGTTTGATCGACGACTGTGACCTTCTTCAGAGTGACGCATCGCATATTTTAAACTGGTGTCGGGAAAATTGCTTAATCATTAATCCAGAAAAAACTAAGGTCATGTCTTTCAGTAAAAAACGTGAAATTATACAGTATTCATACTCAATTGATGATAAGTGCATTTTAAGAGTATCATCGCTTCGTGATCTCGGAGTGTACTTTGACACTACTCTATCGTTTGGCTGCCATGTCGCCCATACTGCCTGTTCTGCATTTAGATTACTTGGAATGATTACTCGATTAACTAGAAAGTTTGCGAACTATGCTTGTTTCCTTCGTTTATTTTGTTCTATTATCAGATCGAGACTAGACTTTGGCTCTGTGGTGTGGAATTCACTGACACTACGTGATGCAGCTAAAATAGAGTCAGTTCAGAGACGCCTTGTGCGCATAATTTATGACAAATACCTTGGCCGAAGGCATTTTTACAACTATGAACTCCTGCTCGACAAATTTGGCCTACAGTGTCTATCCCTCAGAAGATTATCGCGCGATGTAGCCTTCTTGTATAAAATAGTTCACGGGGACATTGACTCAACACTTTTGTTCACAGTGAATTTGAACGTACCGACTCGCTCAAATAGGAGAGCTCTCACTTTTTATCCCCACAATCAACACATGATATCACCAACAACAAGAATGCAGACAAGTGTAAACAATCTTGGGCATGAAAATTTTGATATTTTTGATAGCTACGTAAATCTCAGTAGACAATTAGATGAGATTATTTTCCGTCGCTAAAAATGTACTGTCGTGTTTTGTTGCATGCTAGTTTTATCAGTTGAGCATGTTTTACAGCTGTGCAATTTTTTCACTGTGCCACATTGTAGACCTTTGTTGGTTGTTGATTGGCACAAATAAAGGCATTATGATGATGATGATGATGATGGCGGAACGCGCCGCGGACTACAGGGCCGAAATAAATATGCCACGTTGGTCGTCGCGCCGCGCTAGTGCAGTCCTCCGCCACTCCGAAACGCGAGATTGTAACACACAAAAGCCACCGCGTGGTGGCGCTCATAATCACGCCAGCCTAAAGCGCTGGATGGATTTTATAAACAAGTACTAAAGAGGCTATACTTCGTCTCACCCTACGATGGACTAAATGCAAAAGTACGGACAGCCAGATCCAATCACGAGCCACTAAAAATGTTGCGGTATTTCGTTTCGATGCAGATATCGGTGCTCGCGTTTCAGATCTCTGAGGAGGGGACGGCTGGACAGCGGTCCGAATCGAAGAGCACTGAGTGACTCAACAACTTTAAATCGCCAAGAAAGCCATGACATATAGGCTCTTTACAGCGTCGAAGCTATAGAAATGATGTGGCGCTTTTGGATTCGAGCATTATTCGTCCAACCACAATCAATGTGAAGCATGTCACAGTATAGCGTGGAACGTGGTTGGACCCGGCGGTCCAACCACGTTCCACGCTATGTACTATATATATATATATATATATATATATATATATATATATATATATATATATATATATATATATATATATATATATATATATATATATATATATATATATATATATATATATATTTATATGGGTGGTTTTCATCTCAAATCGTGCAGGCAAAAAGGGTCGAATTTTTAATTTCGCTGAAAAAAATATATGTTATGGCGTCGTCTCTAAAAACGCAGTAGCCACAAACCGCAAGTCCGTCGGATTGTTTGTTCTCGACTTACGAATTTTAAAAGAGGCCGCGGCGGAAAGCAGTGTTTTTCACATCCGTCGTGGGTCGGATGTTTCGCTCGATCTCCCGTCGTGGATTTTCAGTCCACATTATATTAACTTTTTTCAAGCACTCTGTGGGCACAGGTAAAACGCTCTAATACCATGAAATAATTTTAGGCGTTTTGCTTTTTTTCTGTAAAAATGTCAAAAACGCCCCCTCGGTCAATTGTTGACGAACTTTGACAATTAAATACTGGCGATCTACTTGGGTTACATCAATATTTTTTATGTCTATGGAGAGCCCCAAACACGCTCTTTATAGATATTATAAAATGATTTAGCTGTATTAAATATCCTTAGCGGGACGTTTACGTTAATGTTATGCGAAAACCAAAAAGTACCAATTTTAAGATCGATTTTCTCAAAAAACCCATTCTTTATTTTTTATTTTTTGTTAAAATGTAGATATGATAGTTGTCTACTCGAAAAGCAAGTCGAGAAAGTGTATATTTTGTTTGTATGTTCTATATTTAAGCATCAATATCGTACAAAAACGTGTTTTTACGGCTTGAAAGGGACTTGCGAATTGCGCGTCTTCGCAAACTTGGAAATATTTTTGCATTTTTTTCAAAGCTCCCACATAAAAATGAAATACAGTAGTTCCACCCTGTTATATTTATTGATCATTTAAATTTTATTATAGGCGGCAAGCTACATTGGAGCAGTTCAAAAGAGAAAGCAACACTTCTTAACAGACCAGCAGGCGTCGTAAATTTTTAATGTATAGAAATCGGCAGACGTCGTATTGATTCGGGGCCTTCATTGGCCTATATTAACGTCCCGCCCTTTCGGAACCAGCAGATGACCACGACCTTTCGCGCTCGTTGTGTTAGATAGGACGGCCCGTGACAGTAAAGCGAGCAGCGCACCCTGTGTCACGAGGAGTGAAATGGTACGAATGTGTCGTTGACGCGGCGAACAGTGACGGCCACCCAGGAGGAGTCAGTCAGTCAGAGTATTGCAGAAGGGAAAGCAAAGGAACTGTTGCCTGGGAGGATGAGAACACCACGGCCTTACAATATCGACGGTCAACAACAGTTCTGCCTGCCAAAACAACGCCGCGTGCGAGCTAAAACCGGCGGCGCGGGCACGCACACGAAGATGGGCCGGTTTCGTTAGGGATGTGGGAAAATTTTGAAACCAGCCATCCGTGCACGCGTGAAACGATACCGCGTATTTGCCCAAGCTTCGAACGCCCTATCCTAGAAATGGCCGTGCTCTGGAAAGTGGTTGTCCTGTGCTTGTCCTCCGTGTTTTATTCTTTCAATTTTATGTACTCTATCTCCCTCCGCGGAAATCCGATAGCACCGAAGGGTTATCTCTTTTGGAAACAGCAAAGCCCGGAGACTAGCATCAAAAACGAGCGTGTTGGTAAATATACTTGTGTCTATTCTGCCCGGAGACTAGTTGGGTCGAAGTCAGCCTCCTTGTCAACTATAACCGTTTGTGAAGAGTGGTCTTCTCCCGAGATGAAAAGTTTGCGCCGGCTGACGTGTTCTTTTGAAAAAGGGAAGGGGAAAGAGAAAGTTTGAGTAACTGCATGCAGTAACTACCTCGAAAGCTCCTCTCACGATATGAAGCTCGAGGCATGTTACGTCTCGGTTACCTTCTGGCGCACCGCTGCTTGAAACTATTCTTCACTTTGTTCCGCACAGCCCCGACGGATGTGCGGAACAGAGTGAAGAATAGATTCGAGCATCATCTGGACGCCATCATCATGCCAGGCTTCAGTGTCGTGGGACTGGACTCGGCGTCGATCAGTTAAGACTTTTTAATGCGAATAGCATTCTTTGGATACTTCACGCACTTTTCGTCTATGTATCTATCTATCTATCTATCTATCTATCTGGCTATCTATCTACCTCTTACGCCGCGGGTCGATAAATAAATAAAAAAGACCGGCGCCGGCTGGGATTCGAACCGTTGACCCTTTGATCAGCAGGCAGACGCGCTAACCACAGAGCTATGAAGGCAGTCATTCAACGCACTCTAAACGGTTGTTTATATCTTTACCATAGGACGCGCTTTACAGCGCTGTCACAGCTACCGGTGCGCGCGCGTTCCATGCACGAGGGCTCATTCCGCTCTCGTGAGGCTGAGCACGGCCGGTACATCACGCCTCTCCCGAGCGCGGGAGAGAGTACCGTTGGTTGAGACTAGCTGAGACGCCAGAAAGTCTGGTCGGTACCATTTTGAGTGTTTGTGCGTATGGCGCGTGCTTTGCTCGCCTTCCTAAGTGACACAAACGCACGTGCTGGGCTGCGGAGATCGTGCGCAGGGCTGTGAAAGTGTCAACAAATTTAGAATCGCCTCAAGAGTGGGCTGGCGTATCTAGAGTGTGCCGGCCACCTGACGAACGCGCATAACTCCGCACCGTTTGATGCTATTCGCATTAACGTAGATAATCATTCCCAAAGGATGGGTTCTGCTGATTTTTTTTTATATTTCGTGAGTGTTTCTTCACTCCGCTGAACTTTGTTTCTCGGGTGCGGTTCTGCTGAACTTTTTTTTTATGTTTCGTTACTAACTGTTTGTTAGCATTGTTTACTTGTTTGGTTTATTTCTTCATGGCGTAGCGGCCTGACGGTGCTGTAGAGAGCGTGTTCGCACGCATTTGGTTGTGTCCCGTTTAGGGAATGCCCGGAGGAGTTGGTTTTTATTCTTGCCGCGTGCGGCTGAGTTTTTCTGTCTTAATTAAATTTTTTTTCCTTTACGTGTCGTTGACTTCTTTGTCTGACTCTCCACCAGGCGTGGACCTATCGCCTTGCCACCGCTCGAACCTAAATCTTTTATTTTTTTACCGCAATTTTCGTTAAGATCGGAGTTGGGTAATTTTATTCTTATTTATTTATTTTTATTCCCTACCCTTCTCCGTGACAATCTCTCCGTGTGTTTCGGATCGTTTTTGTGTCATCACTTTTGTGTATTACGGAAGTGAAAGGCCATTCCCTGGTGATCTGTGCGATGTGCGGTGAACAAACCCTAGCGTTTGGTTTCGGAAAGAATGGTATATAATAGATCAATGATGTGGTGATTTTTTATGTCTTAGTAATATGACAGCTAATAGCTAGTCATGCTAGTTTACAGTGAAAGTTTTATAAATCGAAAAAATACAACGTCTGTGCCTCTTCGATATTGAAGGTCTACTAGGCCTGCTGATTTGATTAGATATGTTTCTCGTGGTTTCCCGCTCTTTTCAAAACATAAATAACTATTCAATACCACAAAATGCGTTTATAAGTGATTACAAAACGCAGACGAAAATTCAAGAAAACGTTTTTACAATTCATAGAAGCGCACGTCTTTTTTTGTCTGACTTAGGTCTTGCAAAACGAAGACGTCTTTTTCCGATATTGAGGCTTAAATATAGAACATACAAACAAAATATACACTTTCTCGACTTGCTTTTCGAGTAGACAACTATCATATCTACATTTTAACAAAAATAAAAAAAATAAAAAATGATTTTTTTTGAGAAAATCGATCTTAAAATTGGTACTTTTTGGTTTTCGCATAACATTAACGTAAACGTCCCGCAAAGGATATTTAATACAGCTAAATGATTTTATAATATCTACAAAGAGCGTGTTTTGGGCTCTCCATGGACATAAAAAATATTGATGTAACTCAAGTAGATCGCCAGTATTTAATTGTCAAAGTTCGTCAACAATTGACCGAGGGGGCGTTTTTGACATTTTTACAGAAAAAAAGCAAAACGCCTAAAATTATTTCATAGTATTAGAGCGTTTTATCTGTGTCCACAGAGTGCTTGAAAAAAGTTAATATAATGTGGACTGAAAATCCACGACGGGAGATCGAGCGAAACATCCGACCCACGACGTATGTGAAAAACACTGCTTTCCGCCGCGGCCTCTTTTAAAATTCGTAAGTCGAGAACCAAATATCCGACGAACTTGCGGTTTGTGGCTACTGTGTTTTTAGAGACGACGCCATAACATATATTTCTTTCAGCGAAATTAAAAATTCGACCCTTTTTGCCTGCACGATTTGAGATGAAACCACCCATATATATATATATATATATATATATATATATATATATATATATATATATATATATATATATATATATATGATTTATTTTCTTACGCATCTTTTTTTTTTCTTTTTTTACCGGGGCCTTTAAATGATTCTTCTTTTACAGCGATAGCCATTATATGGGCTCTTCCCACCGCTGGAAATTACGTCCGTTGTCGATGTTGTAGTTGTTGTTGTTGTTGTCTTTGTTGATGCCTTAGTTGGCGTTGTAGGGTGTTCGTCATTGATGTTGCCAAATCCTCGAAAAAGGGGTCGCGCCCGCCGCCCAGCGGGTATCGAACCTTGGTTTGTTGTGTGCGAAGCGGATTCATTTCCACTAAGCTACGCCCACGGTGGAAGAAATACGTTTAGGTGATGACTCTCTGTCTCGCGCGGCGACCACATTATGTTCGGCGCGCGAGCGCGCTTCACGCGCACGGGGATAGATGGCGCCCAAGTTTAGAGGGGCTTGTGAAGGCTTGTATAGGCTTGTGAAGGAAATTATGCATTCTTTACTCGGTCCCTGTGTACTGTGTACTGAAATGATGGATTTATGTTGGCGCACTGGCACTTGATTGCCTTTTCCCCGTGCGGTTCCGGTTTTTTTAAACGAGAACATTCCGATGATAACTTAACGTGACAAAAATACTCGTATAAATATAAAACTTTCCGGCATAATCTACTGGGCCTTCAAAATTTTAGAGTAACTCAGAGTAAACAGCTGGGTCGTGCTCGCATGTTTTGTCAAACAGCATGTTTGGTAACAGTTCCGTAAATTGTTTACGCACATTGCGTGGCTTTATAGGAGGTCGGGTGATTTTTCCCACCCTGCTCCTGCCCTCTTATTGAAAAAAATAAATTCTAATAATGTTACATAGTCGGGCCAAAATAATTCTTTACATGCGCATAAAGGTTATAGCATTACAAATGGCTTATACATACAATGTCAACTTGTACTGTGGAACATACAAACCTTTTGAGCAGAAAAAAATTATATTTATGATGACATAGTGACTGAAATGATAACACAGTATGATGACATACTGACTGACATGATGACACAGTGACTGAATGTCAAACAATAGTAGCGGTTACAGGACATAAATCACTTTTCATCTGTAAAAAAATACCTGACAAATATTTTCCCTTTAAAATGTGCACAAAAGCTGAATTCACTGCATACAACCAAAGAACGCAATCTCCTACATCCTGTGTTTCTCGCCCATGCTCTTAAACTAAGACAAGCGCTGCTTTGCTGATTTCTTCTTTTCTTGAGCTTGTTTGTTCATACCCATGGTAATATGCTGCCAGTGTTGTCGCATTCGCATGCTGAAGTAGTAGTGGAGCAACTGGGCAACTGTTTCGTCTTTGTGTTCAGCGCATGGAAACGTTATTGTGCATGTGTCAAGAACACTGTCGATTGTGTCCCAGTAGACAGTCTGGTGGCTTTTATTTTCCACGAAGAACTGTTCCGCTTTCTTCAGTAGCTGGAAAAGGTTCTTGTTGGGGTGTATAAGGCCTCCTCTGTTCTTCACGTTTGTCAGTGCTGCTTCAGCAGAAGTGTTTTTGTCGATGCTGAAAGCGGATCGGCATGCAGGGCAGCGTGTAGCTTTTTTCATTTTCACACTCAAAAACCCAGTTACACAATATAGTATGCAGTCCACAGCCTTGGTTTCTTCAGCCTTTTCTGTCAGGACATCTTCGCATTCCCAGTCTTCGACAGAAATTAGACTGTGAAGCTTGGTCTTCACTTGGTCAACGAGATGAGGAGACTAGGTAGTAACTTGCGATCGGCCCTCGGGATTGCACGACGCCACTGCTCCAGGCGAGCGTCATTCGATGGAGCTTTCAACAAGGACACTCGCTCTGCACAGTTCCGGTACCCCGAATTGCAGTTGGGAACGAAGCACGTCTTTCCCATCCTTATAGCATAACTTCTTCTTCGGGTTAAGGCTCACCTTCGTGCACGATGGTGGCACCTTTGATCGACACAGCATCAAAGCAAAACATGAGTCCAGCCACTGGCCGCACACCACCACCACACCGCGAAAAAGGCGAGCAAGCTACGCCCCGAAACCGTGGCCGCCGAGGAGATACCTCATACCCACGGTGCTCACACCTCAGCGCCCTCCGCGGCGGCGCGGAAGTAACTATACTTCGTTTCACCTTATGTTGTACCGCAGCGAAGGCTAGAAGCGCGAGCTCATAGCGTTGGCAGCCGCTCTTAAGTCACGAGAGCTTGTGCCGCCGAGATGTGCCCCAGAGCAAGGAGCTCGCGCTTGTAGCCTTTCCTGCGGTACATCATAAGGTGAAACAGAGTATACTCCTGGTTCGATGCTAGCTCCGAACACGATCTGGTCGCTCGCTCCTCGCGGGAAGAGCGGCCAGAGTCACCACCTAAATGTATTTCTTCCACCGTGGCTACGCCGCGAGTGTTAACAACCCGCTCTATCTTTAGGATTTCTGCAGTACAGGATGCCCACTACACGCGCTTTCTGGAAAAAGCAAAGCCGATTACAAAATGGCGTTGTAGCACTGCCGATGCCAAGAGCTCGTGCCGGGAAACGTGTTTCACGCGCTCCGGAACAAAAAGAAACAAAAGCGTTCAGAACGATATGTGCAGATGTCAGCTTTTGTTCTTAACGCTTTGTTCAACGTTTCCTGAACGCAACGCCGATGCCCAACGACTTTGCCGTGACGTGTTTCAGTTATTGCTGTGGCTGCTCAATTTTTTTAATGTTCGGCGATCTTGTTTAGTTTTTATTTCACACCATTAATAGTTCTGTAACCGGTCGAGAACAAGCTGTACTGCCCCTATATTTGCACATTTTATGCCATGTTTCCAGTGTTGCTAGCAAGGCACTTGTGTCGGACCAAATTTCAAAATTCAAAAACTTTGCGAAAAATGTATAATTGCGACTTTCAATTTGGGTGACTCAGATGCCTCAATTAAGGTACACTTAAGCAATTTGGATAGCTAGTCATTTTGACTCAAAATTTCGCCGGAGCTCGTCTTTAACCGAAGATGTGAGAACGTGATCTTGCCCCGCTGTTCCACGGCCAACATGATCGGGCGACGGAACCGTAAAAATATTCAGAACTCGAGTCTCAACTTTATATTTTATTATTTGATTGGAGTTCGGAATCTCCGTTCGTGATGTAGAGCAATCATCTTTTGTACACAATACATTCGAAGTCGTCGCCGTCTTACATCGTGCTTGAAGGAAGTCATTTATTTTTTTTTGCCAAGATTGTGCGACAAGTTTAATCGGTATGATTGGATTCTTTAGGGTAGTGTTGGTGGATGTCGTGAGCTGGTTCAAGGATTCTGAAAGAAAAACAGAAGAATAACATGAAAAAAACGTTGTTTAGGTACGACGTGATGACGGTCCTTGATTTGCGTCTTATTTTATAAGTCGCTTATGTGTTGTAGGCTTTATAAGTTATGACCAAGAACCATCCCAGAATTTCTCGCAGCTGCACGCATTTCACCAAATGCGCTGCAGAGCTTTGTCTCTTAAAAATTCAGGCAATTTACTGGTGTCCTACAGCTTAATTGTGTAACGATCATTGCGGCACTACTCGCACAGTAAATGTAGAGTATAACGTGGGAAACCTATTATGTACTTTGTTTTACCTTACGAGGGTGCCCAGCGAATACTGCGAGCTATCAAACCCAATCGAATGCCGTGTTAGTGTCACATGAAAGTAGCACGTACGCGCGGGCACGTACGTGCTACCATCCTGAATTGAATGGTAGCCCATTCTTTTCAGAAATCCACAAGCCCACACAGAGTGCGCTCCGGATTGACAGTGGTAGCTGCTGCATTGTGGGCAGGGCATGTTGAAGTAGAGTTCTCTTCAGCCAGTGTGCTGTACAATATTTGCAACGGATCATTTGCTTTCACTGGAAGTGATGGAGGAGACGTGTGTGAGGAGATGTGTGCTTTGGTGTAAGGATTGTGAAAAATGTTGCATGTGTTGGGGAAGTGTCGAGACCGGTTATAACAAAGTCGGTTATAACGAAATAGCGGCAACAGCGAAGCGATCACGATTTCCCATTCCCTTTTGCACTTCGTTAACCGAAGTCGGTTTTAACGAAATAGCGGATATAGCGAAGTTATTTCCGATTCCCGTTGACTTTGTTATAAACGGTCTCGACAGTACAGAGAGACATGCTTTTATTTAGTGGAAATGCTGTTTCAGTACGGGTTCGCCCGTGGCGGCGCCTAGAATGGAAGAATCGGAAGTTTGTACGCGAGCTGTTTTTAGAGGCGCGGGGAACACACGAGAACGGAACCTGGGAGGCGGCGGTGGGGAGGCGAGGGCGTGTCCCTGGGTGTTTTGCAAAGGCGGCTGCCGGAGGGGTGGAGCGGGGAGGGGAAATGCGAAGGGGGAGGAAGGGAGCGCGTTGCCGAAGGGTACGTGGTTCACGAGCTGTCAGTCACGGTAGTTCAGTCGTCCATCTGATCGTTTTTATCCGGCCTGAATCCGTCACCTATTGTTTTGTTTTAAAAGCCACCACCATTCAATGTTTATACACTGACGAATATTTGAACGGAACTTGTTGAGTCATTCACTAGTGGGGTTAGTTCGGTTACTGCTGGCCCATAGACCGCAGTAAGAGGACTAAATAATTTCTCACCTTGGCCGATGCCGCGCGGCTGTTCGGGTTCGAAGACCTGTGACCAAAGTAAATCATTTTAAACGTTTCCACAGGAACAGGGATGTTTCATGGTATCTTCACAAAACTGCCGTGAGGAACTTGGCGAGTGAAAAGGTTAAGCAATCAGCCGCTCGCACTGGCCTACATGCTCCACCTTGTTCATTCTGGAGTGATCGATTTGAGCTAACTATGGTGGTCCTGTGGTTAATAATGACATTCTTGACGACCGTCTGCGTCAAATAGACATAGTTCAATAATTCAGTCTTCTTTCTTTTGCGCGCCACATGATGCATGAAGAGTACGTAGAGCGACGACTCTGTAACGTATACCATCTGCGTTTTGCGCGGGTTTCCTTTCTTTTTCTGTTTAATTAATAACTCTGTTTTTTTTTCTAGAGGTGTTTATTTATTTATTTATTTTTCCAGTTTCTTTCTTTACATAACAGTGTTCTCTACCCTGTAGCCACGCCTTGTGTAATTGCCGTAAGGGCCTTCAAGGTTTAATAAATAATCTTGATGATGATGAGATATTTTAGCTACATGATTTTTTTTAATAATGCGAAGAGCATTCAATGCGCGGGGCGAGACCCCGTTTGATACTCGAATTTTTCAAATGACGCTTGGCTCATTAAAGTGGTACTATACTCCCATGTAGTGAAACGCTTATCATCATTGGGACACTCTTCCCCTCTTTCAAGGAGGAAAGAATGTTCTGGGAGGCTTCTACTTTCGCGCCGCAGCAGCGGGAGAGGAGGGGATCGAGCGGCCGTGGCGATGTCACAATGTATACACAACAACGTATAGAAAGCGAAGCGCAACGACGATGCCGTTTGCGTTAAACCGCCGACAACCGGGAGAATGGACGGGCTTTGCGAACGCAACAATATGCGGACCATTGAGAGGTTGGAATTCTCGTACTTTCCTGAGTCGAAACCCCGGCGCAAATGCTCACGCATTTCGTTGAGACTCAGCGTAACGACAGCTGGGATTTCGGCATCATTGTTTTTTCTCAATAGGTTAAATCTGTTTAGTTGAGCAGCGCTCACCTTCATCACGGTTGCCCTTTTGGTCGTTTTCTTCGTCATTGTCGCCACCGAATTCAGAGGTGTCCCAGTCGTCATCATGAATCAGTATACGACTGAAAAAAAAATTAACGTTTTTTTAGCACAACTTTTATATTTGGCCCAAGCTGCAATGGACGGTAGACTTCTCGTGTTCAGGCGTCGGACTGGAGAATTAAATCCTCGAGGTACCTTCTTGCCCTGCCAAGTATACCTACAACTTACTCAATATACCAGAGTCGCCGACAGCTTAATCAACGCAGGGTGTGGCGATTATTACATTCGGAATTCCCACTTCGGGATTCGTTCACCGGTATTCTAATCGGTAAGTGCCGCAGTCTCAATCGCTGCTGAGCGTTACTAAGATTTTCCGAATTCGCCAGCGAAAGAGGAGGATCTTAAGATGTCAGTGTCTATATACAATCTAAGAAACGTCGGTTAGTTCACTTTCTTGCCTGATACAGACGCAGCAAATCACAAAGAACGCCAGAAGGATTAGAGAGAAAACTCTGAGTGCAAATATGTACACCAGGCACGTAGCCACGGATTTTGTTTCGGGGGAGGGGCGAGGAGAGGGGAAGGGGGGGGGGGTCGATTGAGTCGAGGCAACCCGCTTTCCAAAGACGTTGCCATGCCGACAATTATCGCGTTCATTTAGGCTTAGGAATGGCCAGAATCGAAAGACTATCTAACGAATGCGGCGAGTTCATTGCTCATGTTTTGCAGTTTGAGTGAGGTAAGGCAAAGCGAAAGCCTCCTGCACCATTGGTTGCTGACGAACGCGCCCGATATTGCAGCTACAACGACATATTAGTTCCAAACCGAGCGGCGCTCACTCACCGGGGCACCGCTATGTTTCCCCGCATCCCTACCGAGCCAGTCACGTGATTTCGAAATCCCTCTCTTTGGTACTGCGGCTAACTTTAGCCGCGGTTAGCACTTCGAGCAAACGGGCCCAGGATGTAAGTTCTCACCTTGGTCTCAAGTCCTCCAATGTTTTAGCCGAAGAATCTGCAACGGGAAGATTTGATGTTGTTAACATTTCCTTTTAAACAATGAGGCTCGGCGAGGTTTTCGTTGCTGCGAAACGCTCCCTTGTTATACGTTTTGGGGCAGCGGTACTCCTAAGTTTAGTGATGATAATAATAATAATGACGTCGTTTTTTTTTTCACATCCGTTTTATGCATGAGCTCTTTTTTCTTCTTATTTTTGTCAAGCTAAGTATGGTTTATTTTGAGTACACCTACAGTTCCAGTTGCGCGGAAGATGGATTATTGGTGTTTTGACACCGGATTCGGCAGTTTGTTTAGTATATGAAATGTGCATTGTTTGAAAAATTCAAGATATGATCTCCTTGAAATAATGATGGCACTCAATCAAGATTGTTTTGAAGTGTACCGCAGCTTTTATAAATATTTCTGATTTACAGTATTTAATTCAGTGGCCTTGGTTAGCAGTTCGAGTTACATAAACTGTTGGTGTAGAACAAGCGCAGCGTTCTTTTTCCCGGTGTCTACAATCAACGTTTAGGTAAGCGATACCTGAATTTGTTTTAAATTTTGTGACACAAGCATCACATCTTAATCATTGATTAATTAATTCATTCATGCGTTCAGTTAATGAGTCAATCAATCAATGAGTTCGTAAGCGCTTTTTTGAGCAATTAAGAGGGATGGGGGAGATTACAAAAATGCATAAACAGGAACGCATGGAAGGAATAAAACACTCGAAGATGCAGTGGAATTCAAAATAAAACAAAATGACATTAAGCTAAAAATGCGAATACAGCACTTTTGTGAACGCAGTGACGGAGCTAAGGAGAAGGGCTATACAATCATGTAGTAAGTGTTGTCTTTAATCTAAAAGTAAATAAATGGCGTTATAAAAGAAGTGATGGGAACTTTAGAGACGCTTCCGTCTGCTGGAAGTTGCGCCAATCGTAAACTAATTGCGTAATTTAATTTTAGGCCATGAAATATTTTGCTACGACTACTTTCTTCGATGCAGTCTCCTTCACTCGTGCTGTCCCGTTTTCAAGAACATTCAATATACGCCAAATGTTCGATTCAGATTGATTTTGGTGTCAACCCATGTAGCACGTCAAAGAAACGCCTATCCAAGCTTGACAAGCCTAGGGGCCTAACTTGAAGCTTAGCCCTAATACGGATTTTCTCTGAAGCGTTGGTGCATGCCAGAGTTCTTCTTATTTTTGTTTTCCAAAGGGGGACATTTTTGTGAGTTTCTTTGACTCGCGCATGATTGCCAAAGTGCCAGGCTTCAGCTAAAGATGCCACAAATTAACCGAAGGACCAGCTGTGGAGCCTAAATCTGGCACGTGTTTGGCAATCTAGTAGGTCCAAAGTTGCCAGATGTATACCAAACAAGGTCAAGTTAGCCAAAATCTTCAACCAAAGAAGATGACGTTTCGCTTTACTAGGCTTCTTCGGGAATTCTAAAGCCCCTAAATTTCTAGACAAAGAGAAAACTTAGCACAAAGAACTGCGCAAGCTGGGAACCATAGTTAACTGCGTACTACTCACAAGCGGCCAGAGCCAGAAGGAGGAATGCGACCAGCAAAATGGACCTCATGTTGAAATCACGACGTCAGCTTCTGTAGGTCTGTCTCTTGGATGATCTCCGGCAATCTGTGACGTAGGCTTATACAACCGTCTCATTTTAAACAGATTTCAGGCCTTGAATGCGAGTAAAGGACCGAGGAGTTGTTAAGCACGTAAGCGTTCTCGCTTGCAAAGTTTTCGGTACTTAGTTTAGAAACCTGGACACTCCAACTTGTGAATAACGACGTCTGCAGGAATTAGAAGCTACAGGTGGCGACGGGTGGGAGTATTTGCCGGAGAAACAAATACAAATTTGTGTCATATTTGTGGCAGTGATGGTTTCCTAGTGTTCCCTGATAATAAGAAGTTTAAAGTTTTTTATTGGCCACGCTTGTCTCTTTGCGACGTAGGCTGGGCTTTATTCCTGCGTGACATTCCATCATTGTCTAGTCACGTTTTCATCGTGTCGAAAGAACGAGTATTTGTTTCTTCTAGCTTTTCGTTGCAATTCACGATTCAACTTTGGGTTTCGTGTGTCTAATAAACTTCCGTGGCCTGATGTCCGACTTTTTTCGAATTGTTCGCGCCTCTTGATAGTATATCGCCGGACGTTGGAACTCCGTTTATTGTTGGCGTTCTTGGTGATAAATGGGAGTCTGCGTCTTTACGACTCGCAGGTTGCTTACGGTCACAAGTTTAGTCCGCAACTTTTATGGCCGTGCTGTGGAGCTGCAATAAAGTAGCATTAGAGTTAGCCTTTTAACAAGAGCTGTTGTCTGTTGATTGTTGTATTATACTTTTCGTTATGGCTGTGTCCCGATAGAGCGACAAACAAACATCCGACACCGACAAGCAGAACGTGCGTACAGAAAACACCCGCAGTTTTTTTTTCAGGCTGTTGCTATTAGTTGTGCTTACTTCAGGTACACCCAGAGACTCCTAACGAAAGACTGCAAGCCGACCAAAGGTCGGCTTGCAGTCTCTCGACACCGACACAGACACCGTTAGCGAAATCAGAAGCAACCGACACCGACACGTCCCAAGCACATGCGGTACGCACGTGCGTGGGGCTTGTCGTTGTCAGTTCTTTATCATTGTCGCTCTAGGGAACTCGGGCATTATAGCTACGTTTTTCTTTTCTATCGTACGCTTTACTTTCCCCACTCCAGCAGTGCGTTTTTGAAGTGGTTCTCGATTAAGCTTATCAGCTTTTGCACGTACTTTTTAGCATCCATGAACGTATATTTGTTTCTTCTTTTGCTGCAATCAGCTTGTCATTTGCAATGAATTCGATTGAAATTTATGAGCTGAGGTGAGCCTATCTGTGGGAACGCTCACTCACCCAGCCTTGAAGGTGTTATGTTTCTGGCGCAGCTGTTCGAGCAGGCGTCTCGCGATCTCGATATGTACCATCGACTGGGGCTTAGTTCGCGTTTCAGTATACCACAGACCGTCGCGGCCGTTGAAAGGGTGTTCGAACGCCGAGCCCTCTATGGAGAGCTTCAGCATCCAGCTGACACCAGCATCCTACTCGCCCTCGGATATAGTTTCCTTCCTTTCTTTATCAGGAGTTTGGCCTGCATACAAACACTTGTTCAGACATGTACAAGTTACGAAAAGTAAAGTAACTAAGTGAAGTTACTGAGTATTGTCCTCAAAAGTAATTTGAGTAGAGTAGGAATTGCTCAAATGGGAAGTAATTGAGTCAAGCACTACCTAGCTCAAAAAAGTAGGGAATTGCTTTTGAAGTTACTTTGACACTCTTTATTGTAACAAGAAAGTACGTAGGTTTTGATCCGTTAGTGAAATTATGCTAGCCAAATATAAAGCGGCTCGTGCTTTCACAGAAATGCTTTAATAACTGGCTCCGCTTCTGCGTGCCTATGTTTTGTACTTTGTTTCTGGTTAATGATGAACTGCGGATATATAATTTCTACTTTGAGGTTTAGTACTGCCTGAGCTTGATTTTCTAGACAGTGTTTGCTTGTTTACAGTGTCGCGTAAAGTATATCTAAACAGTACTTGAAGAAAAGTACAAAGTAAATGACAGGTTATGGACTTCAATTGAAGTGGTAAGTACACCGGGTGGAGTGTACTTGAAGAAGTAAAGTACTATAAACATAATGTATTTTCAGAGCAAAAATATAAGTACTTTTTAGCACAACCTTTCATGATGCCCTTTCATCCGCTAGTGTTTCTTTTAGCTTGTATACTTTCTTTTACGTGTCATCGGAGGTGCGTCAGTTTTGGAAATGGCGGCAAATATTGGATAAATTCAAGTCGCCACGGAGTAGTTGTTTTAATCCCTCTAACGAACTATTTAACAGAATAAACTTAAGGCACTTATTTGTATCGGTCTTATAGTCGACATTCCTTCAATTAGAGAAATTAGCAGATGACGTATCGAAAGACGATAGCCCATTTTCACACGACAATATGCCATTTGTTTTTTCGAATTTAGGGAATGTTCTTGAAGGTCGGGAGTTGTATTTTTCTCGGAAAGTACCAGAAAAATACTTTAGTGAAGCACCAGCACATGCTCACAGAATGTACTTCGTGTAAAGTGCGAGTTTTCTGAACCTTCTTAAAGTTGTACTTTAGGTGCTATATGGACTTAAAGTACTTTCCAACACTGCTTGTTTATTATTTCTTTATGTGAAAACGTCAAGGAATTACTCAGGTTTCTGGAACGACCTTCGAATCTTGGAATAGCTGAATATTCTGAGTTTTGGGAGGAAAGGAAACGCAAAGAGGTCACCTTTGCGTTTCCGTTTAGCACGTGATTCTTCAAGTACAGCACAAACTGCGGGAGCACCAGATGAGCTTCAGAGCGGGTGCTGCATTTCATTGCTTCCTCTGAGTGAGGATGCATGTGTTACCCTCCTGCAGTGGGCAAGAGTTTTTACGTCGTGGAGAAGCGGAGACAAGCCATTTCTTCAAACCCGTCAAGTCTCCTTGAGCTTCGGGACACAAAGAGACGCCAGTCTTCGGTGCTAGTCCCGCAGTTAGTCGGCCTCACTTGCGACGTGTCTGTCCGCTCCCCGTGCCTCGTAGCAGAATTGTTGCAGTGGGGGCTCGTGATCATTTTAGGTGGTCTCGCAAAATTTTGCGAAGCCCCCTAATTTTTTTTGCTAAATTTAGCGGAAAAAATTCTTGCTAAATTTAGTTGAAAATTTCCCCGCTAAGTATTACTGGGAAATTTGCGCTAAATTTATCGGAAAACTTAGCAAAAGTTTCCGCTAGATGGGAGGAGGAGGAGGGGCATACCCTCCCTCCGTGCCCTCCCCTTTTCCTCCTCGAGAGCTGCGCTCCAATTCGGCATTACAGAAAATTGTAAACGTCTTTATTCTTTTTATTTTTATTTTTGCGGGGAACTCGGAAAACGTAGGCATTTCGCGATGGACTTGGACGGTATGTGTGTTTTCTTCGGCATTCTTAGATGGCATCATCCGCACCCTTGGATCCGAGCAACGCTATCCACGTGCTGCTGCTGAATCGGCGTAATGTGCTGTTTGTGGACATCGACGACGTGGAAGATCCTGCCGTATCTAGGACCACCACCCTCGTCCTTGATCTAGGACCACCACGCTCGTCCGTATCTAGGACTATGCATCCTCGTCCTTATCTAGAACCACCACCCTTGTCCTGATTCATTATCACTACACTGTGTAAGGTGTAGTGATAATGAGTCTTTACCCATTAATACTACACCCTACACCTGCTCACCTCCGTCAAACGTGCGAGTTTTTTCGTTGAAATTTGTACTGTTTGCAGCCAGATCGCGAACGCCCGATATGGGAATATCAGCCCTATAGCATCAATTGTTTATATTTTGACCTGATCCTTAGGGTCATGTGTAGTGTTTGGTGTTTTCGTTTTAAGCCGATCAAATCTTATGGACGTATACCGAAAAATGTCTTGAAACTCAGTCTTTAACGAAAAGGTCAGTGTTATACAGCAATACGGCACATCAAGCGGGTGTTCTCCTGAGGGGGTGGGATGTGTTTCTTATCAGTGTCATATTATTACGCCCTTCCTTGTCGAGCTATCAGTATTTTGTGCTTTCTCCCTGTTGTGCTAGAAGAAGGAGGGGTGGGATTGTTTTGTTACTAAATTTTTATTTTCTGCTCTCTGATCGTGTTATGTGTTATCTTGCAGGCATGCTCCTCTGTATTGCTTTTGTAATCTCACTCTCGTTGTCGAGGCGAGACAGCTTAGAAAGGGTCTTTTTCTGCTCATGTGATGCGAGCACCTTCCAATTTGGTAGCTTAAATTACTTATAACGCACAAGATAACGCACTATTGGGAAAATCTTCAAACGCAACGTGTTTGACCTTGCGTCCTGTTGGAAAGTAACAGAAAAACCAGGATACTTATATACTATTTCACTTTTAACTGTATAAAATCCTACTTCACCGCTGGAACACAATCTGGCAGAACATTGGTAAGGCATTTTTACCATTTCTGTTGGTCGGTTGATTCAGAATCGCTGGGTCCACTAATGTTCCTTGTTTAGAACAATTATGTTGGTTATTGACTCGGGAGTTGCGCTCAGCTGTTTAGAAGTGATCATTATTGTGCCAGGATGAGTCATGATGCCTCTGCGAAAAGTATAACCTGCTTTTAATTTGTCGATCGTGGGCAGACTCGCTGACGTTCTATTCGTGATCATAGAGGGGCATTCTTTTCTAAATTTCTTAAACCAGTAGGTTACCTCCATAGACCTTACCTCTAAACGATTCTCGGGACACGCCACGTCGTGCATTCCTCAAGTTGTCTTTGGCTATAGCCGTGCGCGCTCACAAACTTCGCCGTATCGTAGTTTTATTCCGGCAACGTTCGCAGTTTCGTGATTCCAACTTAAAGCTGGAAGTCGCCAGCGTCTGAAGATCTAGTTCAAGCGAAACGCTGATCAGCCACGTTGCATCACCTAAAGAAGGAAAGCCCGTGCTCCATACTTTGCACTTCATCTCACCGAGGTCGAGTGAAGACGCCGATTGGTTACGAGAGCTACGTCAGCGCTCGGCTTGGCCTCGTATTCAATCAGCGTGTCGAAGGATGCTCGACATCGGACTCGGGTCCAATTGCTGACTCGGAGCCATTCGACCGTGACGCCGATCCATGACGGAAGGGGAGGACGTGCGAAGGTCTCGATTATTCTGGCTGGTGCTGGTCACGCAGACGCAACTGAGAGAGCCTGTATTACAGAAAGATTCCAACTGGTCGATCGGGGTCACGTGGTTGCAACACGAGCTGCGAGGAGGTGGCAACCGCGACGATCGTCTGCGAGAGTCTCCGCCTTTCCGCCCGCTTTCCTCCTCGGCACTCGTAAAACCGGACGCACGCGGACTTGGGAACAATCTACGCAGGAGGCGTCCGCCATTGAATTGCAAACACTCTCCATGGCTTAAGATGGACCGAGCTCTCTTCAATCTAGGCTCTCTAACACAAGTATGCCTGGAGTCATGGACATTTTGTTTTTTGCATGGTACGGAAGCAATTGTGGCAAATACAAAGCTTAACCTATGCACAAAAAAGAAGAAGAATCACTTTTCATTTTGACACGGATAATGACGTAATCACGTGAAACGTCAGGCCGAGTGCCGCAGCGCAGGCTTAATGTTTGTTCTACGCTTATCTTAAAATTCGTCATTCGCCACGCTCCCTCGTAGATTGCAGCCACCGAGTCTCCCAAACGCTTTGCGGGAGATGCACCGGATTTCTTGGAGTCACCGACATTTTAAGAAAGGTAGGGCGTGGCGGGTGCCGAGCATGTCCTTATCTCTCAGCAGCCAATCAGATTGCTGCATTAGCCGATGAGCGGGCAAAAGAACAGATCACGATGCAAGGATCGTGGACATAAGCCACGCCCCTCTGTCAGTGCCTATAAAAAACGGTTCGAGGCACTCCTAAGCACTTCTTATGAGTTGCGAATGCGAAAGCATGCAAACTGCTCGTTCTCTCCCTTATTTCGTCTGCTGCGTACTTTTCGTCGCCGGTCAGTGCGTGCGCTCTCTTCGGCGCGCTGACCTTGGGCGCTCCTTGTTAACGCCGCGATGGATGGATGGATGAATCCGGCTGAGCCCTTTGATCGGGCGGTAGCTTACGCCACCTAGCCGTTTTGTTTTACCATTTAAGCTTAGAATATTTAAATGTGAAAACTATATTCACTCCGCGCTGAAAAGAAAGTGAGGCTATAAAACCCGCTTGCCATGAGTTAATAAGAAAATACCTAGTTTTCTCTCGCTTTCTGCCACAATTCACTTAATCTTTGCTTGGTAATCACTACTGTCTTGAAATCCACTTTTCCTTCGCTGTCCCTAAAACCCAATGACTTTATTAAACCTATGTTGTCTTCGATAGGCATAGGGTGAAGCCCTCTACAGTAGACTATCAAGTGCTCAGCCGTCTCGTCCTCCTCTGCACAATCGGCGCACACTCTATCCATTTCCTGGTACTTCGCTCTGTGTGTTCTGGTTCGCAAAACACCCGTCCTTGCCTCAAACAACAATGAGCTTCCCCTAGAATTGTCATAAATGCTTTCTTTGGCAATAACTGTTTTTTTTTGTTTAATCTATAGCTTTCCAGAGCCGTCTTTGTCTGCATTCCCTCTAGCCACCGATCTCTTTCTGTGGCCTTAACTTTCTTCTTAACTGAGACTTGCTCTTCCGTAACTCCACTGTAGCCTAAAAACTTTCCTCTTAATTTCCTAGTGCGCTGTCTCCACTTTGTGTCTATACTCCTCGTGTATAAATAGCTGAGAACCTTTCGTGCCCAGTGCTCCTCATCCTTTTGCCTCAACCGATCCTCAAATTCTATCTTGCTCACAGCTTCCCTGCCCTCAAACGACGCCATCCCATGTCTCCTTGTACTCCCTGGTTTGGCGTTTTGCAATGTGCCCCCAAAGCCAGCCTACCTACTCCCCGCTGTTTTAGTTCTGGTCTTGCATGCACTTCGGATTTCGCGAGGTGCATGCAAGCGTCCATCTCACCCCAAGGTGTGCTGACGGACACGCAGCGCCGTGGGGTGAGCGGTTGTTGAAACTGACGCGCAGCGGCCAATAAGAGCCTCGTCGACGCGCGCCAGCCAATGGGGCCGAATCCGAAAATCCATCAGCTTTACTCCGCTCCTTTGGGATCGGGGAATTAAGGTGCCGTTGGCTAGCTTATCGGGTGGTTTCATAGCTGGAAGCTGGCTTCACTTGGAGAATGGATTTAAGGTGCCGTTCGGCGCGGTTTCAAAGCTGATGACGTCGTCCTGCTCCATGAGACAGTTAATGCCTTGGCATTAACATATACAGGGTCAGCCCTCCCCTTCTCCCTCCCTGTCCACGCACCTCGGCTGGGACGTGGTGAAACCCTAAGAGATATTGAAAAAAAAAGTAGATTGTTTTCTTTGCTGTGCAACCCTATTTTATCCTTCATGACGTTAAGAGAGCTGTTTTCCAAACGCAACACAGCCGGTGTTATCGTCACCTTCGGGTGGGAAGATTTATTGCCTTTTTAGCTTGTGGGCAAGTTTCTTAATCCTTTCTATGAGTCCACGCTGGCGGCTGCAACGAAAAGACAGAAGTGTAAGGTCAATTGTATATTCTCAACGAGCGCGTTTAGAACTCATGTTGATGCTCCGATGAAGATTGTTGTTCTTAACCGAGATTAACCGCCGAATTCACAAACCTCACTCAAATTGAGGGTGCCCTCCACTTCCTCGAGGAAGGCGTGAGGGCCGGCGTTGGCCAATCGCGACGGCGGATCCGTTATCGCGATTGGCCAGCGCCTGCCCTCGCGCCTTCATCGAGGAAGTGGAAGGGCCCCTCAATTTGAGTGAGGTTTGTGAATTCGGCGGTAAGTCTCAGCTGTCCTAACGTGCCATGTAGTATACGAGGTGCTTCGAGGAACCCTAGCAAAATTTCTCCTCGGAAAAGTAAGCATCGCACTACACTGAGAAGAGGTTGCTGTCATATTGTCGTCTACCAAACGGCCCTTTTAGGAATATTAGTAACATTCGGAATAATTTGGTTCGTATTTACATCTGAGTAATTGTAACCTCCTATTTAGTAAACTGAGAACTATGGTTTTTTGACATATACCCTAGTTACAAGGGCATGCCCTAAAGCGCATTTATGTGTGACTGAGGTCACACCTGCGGTTAAGTGGGACCACAGTTACCCTAAACCGCAGTTACGCTTAAATGTGGTTAGCAGTTACTGCCCGAGGCCCCCTTAACTGCAGTATAGTCTGACCTTAGTCGCACTTAACTGCAGCTTTGGTTAGCCATGCCACTAGTTTATCAAAACTTTCTGGGCATCATGTAAAACCACGACATCAGCGCACCTTACAAATTATAAGGCACGCTCCGTGTGGTTTTGTATTTGTATTTTTGTATTTTGCTCCGTGCACTCTCGTACACCCTCCCCTCATTTTCCGCCTGCATAGCTTTTGGCATAGCACTGGAGAGCATGGAGACTTCTGCCAGATTCGAAAGCGGGGGTCGGTGGCCGGACACCTGGAGCGAAAGCTCGCGCTGCAGAACCTAGGATATATATATAGGATGTACTGGAACTGGGAGGTGCGCAAACCGCATCGGCATCTCCGTAGAAGCTGGGTGTTGAGTGGCACAATTCTGCCGCAGGGGCCTGGGGTGGCGCTGCCAGTCACAGTGGGTGCCAGGAGGCCAGTCGGGCAGCGTTTAGTGAGGCTGGCTTTGGGGTTTGTTGGTGTTGCTATTTCTTCTTGTTTTTGCGTTGTGTGTGAAGCGATACAATGTTGTGTGGCTGATAGATGTGCCGAAGAGACAAGGGACACACTACGATGTCAAATACGGCGAAGAAAAAGACGGAACGGTGCTGTTTTGTGCCGGTGTGCAACGTGGGTTACATACAACTCATGCAAAAAGAAATGCTCTCTTGTTTCGGACGCCAAGAAATGCCTCTCTGTTCGCAGAATGGGATCGTCTAATTTCCAAAAAAAAAAAAGAAGAAAACTGGTGAGAAAAAAAAAGTTTAAGAATAATGTGTGACCTGTGTGACTAATGTCAGAGAAATGAAACTTCTCCAAGTGGGATTAATCTTCTATAAAGACAGTAGTTGAAGTTGCTCGATTTATCTTACCAATTTTTTTTTCATATGATGCATGCTCACGAGATATTGGGACATTTTCTGGACTATAGGCTTTGGCTCAGAATGCAGAAGTCTAGAGAAGCTCGTTTCCATTAATTCACGCTGCACAAAAATATGTATTAACACGAGAGCAAAAACTAGGTGTTTAAAGGTCTGGAAAATGTACAGCTGCCGAAAATATAATGAAATAGCTTTGGCACTGAAGTGGAGAGTAGAGCATCGCATATCATATCACACTCAAACTTCGTTTTCGTAATGCTAATATGTAAAGATAATTATACTTTTATAACAACATAACAACAAAAAATATCTATGGAAGCGAGACTATGTAAGTAACTGAACGCTCCCAAACGTCATTAAAACTTTGAATACAAGCTTCTGCCGCTCGCGCAAGTCGCGCTTCTTCACAGGGGTGCGATATAGGATGGAACGTATCCTTTCTCACAACGGAGCAGGCAAAAATAAACGAAGAATACGACCATTTTCACGCCGAATAGAGCATACCTGCGGCGACCGCCAGGCCTCTGTCAGCCGTCGGATGGCCACGCTCTGCCCCACAGCGCCCTCACCGGCGTGCCCGGAGACTGCGACACACTCACGGCCGCCTGTCGGCCAGTGTTGTACACACACGTTCCTCAGGAAAA
This sequence comes from Ixodes ricinus, assembly GCA_037355805.1. Taxonomy (NCBI): domain Eukaryota; kingdom Metazoa; phylum Arthropoda; class Arachnida; order Ixodida; family Ixodidae; genus Ixodes; species Ixodes ricinus. Next base: position 53,409 of record JAZHYW010003454.1, read on the forward strand.
GGAACGAAAGCTCGTTCTTTGTTCCTTCTGATTTTTGGAACGCGTTCCCGTTACAACTTCCACATGTGAACAAGAAACTCTTACCCGTTACAGTTAAAAAATGGAACGTATCGTTACATATATGTTACATTCGCATTTTGCTGATTACCATATTTAGTTAGATCGAGGAAATATATATATATATATATACGTATATATATTATCAAATGGCAACATACGAAATTGTGCCGTGATGGAAGGGCACCAGGAGAAGAAAGCAAGCGGAAGCAGGATTTCATTTGTTGATATATTCACCTTTAAAAACTACAGCTTGTAACCATATTCATGTTTGTGGTGGGCAAATTCAGACGATCCAAATGCAAGGTTACGCCACATTGCATGAACGTTTTACAACAAACTCACATGTTTCAACCGAACAAAGTCCCTTGTTCGAACTTAACAATAGTTGCTTCTCGATGTTGCTGTCGGCAAAACGAGCAAGTGAAGAAGAGGGTATGGCTTTTGGAAGGTCAGTCTGGAAAACTACAAGTCCTTCTTCGTGAAGGTTGGATTCGTTGTTCAGTTTGAAGGTGGGAAACAAGGGGAAAAGGAATGAAGGGCAATTTCTGTGGATCTTTTAAGCGACTAATGTTCGGGATACAAGGGCGCGTTCGGTGTCTGGTAACCTGTTCTTTTGTTGTAACTGTTGGTCTTTTTGTGGAAGTTCAGTGATGGCTGTAGTCGGCCTTATATTTCTGGGTGTATGAGGATTCGTGGAAGCAAAGAAACTATCCGAGTTTGAAACGTCCCTCTTTCTGTATCTTTTCCTTCGACTAAAAGTTTTGCTTTTTGTACCACAGTCTCGGGCACTGAAAAAAGAATCGATGTCCACTAGCTCTCCTGCACCCGACTGTTACTAAGCGAGGACCACACAAAATAAACCCTAAGATAAGTAACCAAAAAGTTAACGAGATCCTGCTCTTCGTAAAGATATTGTGTTTATACTTTTAAAGTTTCCCCCTTAAAAATAAAATAAAAATACCCCACTGGACGAAAAAAAGAAACCCGCTCCTTTTTCCGGCCCAGTAATAATGTAACGAGTTCCCGTTCCAGTTCCACCGATGCAAAATGGAACGGCGGTGTTCCTTCGTTCCTCCTAAAAGGAACGCGTTCCAGGAACGCCCGTTCCTTGGAACGCCGTTTCGTACAACACTGCGGACGGCTCACCTCTCCATTCTAGTGCACCCTACCCAGAGATCTTATAGGTTGAATCCCCAGCCCTGCCCGTTTCAATCTGGATGAGCATCGATCATACCGGCGTGAGGTCGTGTATCACTACTGCATGGTGCACGTGAAAGAAAGACCCCAGGCTAGCGGTTGTACCGCACTGGCTAAATTGCTTATCTACAGATGGGAGAGGAGGAGTCGCCCGTTGAGGCAGACTAACTTCAGGCTGTTTAAACATACACACAACACAGTTTGATTTTCTTCATTCGAAAGCGGCGTGATGCAACGGCGTTTCAACACTGTGCTCGTGATACCCTAAAGCCGAGGTCACACTGATCATACATCATACAAAAGAAAATCTGCAAACGCGAGTCACCGCAATATCCGTGGTTCGAATGCCCTGTGCCAATCTTTATGCTTGAATTAATTGTCATGCGCCATTCGAAGCACTGATCTCGTGGTGGCTCGCCTTCGCATCTGTATGCAGATTCTCTTTTGTATGATGTGTAAACGGTCACAGTACAGTTAACCCTTTCCTACCATGGACGATGGGTTCGTCCACACTGTTTGTACTGCTTCCCCGAAGACGAGCTGGGCTCGTCCACGTTGATTCGGGCTCCAATATACGCTACCCTGGGCGAACTAGGCTATACTTCGTTTCAGCTTGGGTCCAGACGCAGCGGATGCTACAAGCGCGAGCTCCGGGCTTCCAGACGTTCCCTTGCCAAGCACGCGCGCTCGTCCAGCACAGGCACTGTTCAGGGCCACACGCTCGTGCTTGTAGCATCGGCTGCGTCTGGACCCAAGCTGAGAACGAAGTAGTCCACGTGTTTCTGACGAGCTTTGCCGTGGATAGATGGCGTTTCACGGGAAATAAAAACTTGGTAAATTTCTGAATTTGGCAGAAAATTATTCCAACGCAGGCAACAGGGGATCTAAAAATGACGACGTCAACTTCTGGTCGCTGCGTCAGCGTTATTGGATTTGAGCTCAGACGACTCCGATTTCGATGAGGACATCGTCTCGGCATGGACTAGAATCAATGTAGAAAATCCCCCTCCAGCCCCTCCACGTTTTCCGTTCACTTTGCGTGCAATGTGATGTGAACTGCCTGCAGTGCTGCTACGCCCGGCCTGAACGTCCATGTGCAAGGTGATGTGAACTGTCTGCGGTAATGCAGTGAAGCGGAACTTTAGTCCTTTTTTTCTTATGCTTTATGCAGTGTGTTCAAAGATTTCTCATACAATAAATATTTTGGCATTTGTTTTTGGCCTTTGTATTGCATATTAAGTTTATAGGGCACATCAAAAAATTCGGTATTTTCAAATCGTTTTTTTTAAAATTTTGCGGCAGGCAAAGGGTTAATACTCAAACGTAACGTCGACGGGCGTGGCGTAGCGCAGCGCGCGCAGATCCTGATTGGTCGCAGATATCGAGTTTCTGGTTGTCGGCCAATGAAAGGCGCGCGTTCTGTGCTACGCTGTGTTCACTGCGCTCAACGTCGGAGTATAAACAGCCCTTAAGCATTGTGACCGCGGCTTAGGTGGGAATAGATCCGAGGGTCGTCAGTTCGCGCCGCATTCATGCGCTGTACCTGTACCACTGAAACGCTTGCGCAAAGCTCTGTTCTCATCGTGCTGTCCCATACCTCGAATAGTTATTTATTTCACCGATGCAGACTATACTTACGCGTAGCGGTTGTCCGGAATTGGATCTATAGGTAAAACGATAAAGCAGACGGGAGAAGTTGAAGCATTAAATATATGGTATGCCGTAAAACACAACAAACAGGTCAACATGAGGCACTAATTGGTTAGGAATAATCACAATCTAACTGAATTTTGTTCTTAATATCGGAAACTTTATTATAGCTCTCTCGCAACCTAATCACATTACACACACTTTGTAGGGTAAAAAAAGAACTGTTCAAACTTGGTTACGGATAGAGAAAACCGGTATAGCATATCCAAGGGATGTAACCTGACGTAAAAGTAGTTTACGTCTCTAACAGAAGTATGAAAGCGAGCTACTCTATATTAAAGTAATCGTAGAACTCAAATCTCTTCACTAAAAAGCTCCGAGCTGTATCTTGTTTTTATATTTTTAGTTAGTCCTTAGCATTTGCGCACGGTACCTAGCTCGAACCAGAGGGTCTCTTCTGGGAGCCCAAAGAAGACATTTCAGAGTGCTCGAAGCAGCGTCACCCACGTTTCATTTTATCGAGGTGACGGTCTGAGTCTGATCTCAAAGTCTACATGTGCATTAACAATACAAGCCCGACAATTACGGGAGCCCCAAAACACCCGCATCTGGTTGTGTTTCTCAAACAACGTATCGCCAGCTTTCCTTTGAGTGGGGCCCGCTCAGACGAGAGGATGAGAGGCTCTTTCTGGAGGCACTGTAGCATGGCGGTACGACCCTCTATCCCCTCGTTCCCGAAGCCGAAGAAGGGAAGCTAGCTGTTGAGAGGAAACCACGAAACGCTCCGCTGCAATCCGTCAGCAGACGCAGACCGCCTCGCAAGAAAGAGGAACCTAGAAATTCAAGCATTGTTCAACAGTAAAGCTGTATAACCGCTTTGGAACTAAGTACGTTCAGAGCTGACGTCTCATAGGTCGTTCTGGCTACTGCCTTTACTGCTTGGTCCGCTGCTTGATATGATGCTGTAGCTGGTGTTTATTTAGCACACTCTTATTCACCAGCTCGGAGCACGTGGAGCGAAAGCTTGCGCAGCAGAACCCAGGGATCCTGGGTTCAATCTCAACCCATGCCCGTTTCGATCTGGATGAGCATTGTACCTGCGTGCGGTCGTGTGTCACTACTGCCTGATACACGTTAAAGACCCCAGGCTAGCTAGAAACTGTACTGCACTGGCTCAGTTTCTCACCTACAGCTGAGCCACCACACGTTTAATGGGCTGACTGATTTCCGGCTGTATAAACATACACACAACACAGTTACTTTACTTATTCCCACTGTAGGATATAAAGTGCTGCGCGATTGGATTACGCTGCTCCTAAAGGAAGGCTGTATTGATTATCTGCTTGCGTCTCTATCCTTTCATCCTTTTTTCTGGGGTCTGAAGATGCGGAAATATTCTGCCATACACTACGTTGGGTATACCGTTTAAATCATCTTGTTTTGCTGGAGGTACTGGCTTGTACAAGGCTGATGAACCTGTAAATACGTAACAACATGAAGTTAATCCTTTTGGAAAAACATTTCTGAGCCACGGCGTTCTCGCTAAGCTATGAAATCGATAATTAAATGGTCCTGAAACCTTGTTCCTTGCACAGGTCGCAAAATGCTCAAATTGAAAAGTATGGGTTTCATTTCGAACCATTTGATGTAATGCTTAGTCAGTGTATCAGCAACATAAATATTTTATGCGCGCTTCAGATGGAGATTTCACTGTAATTAAATGTACAGTATACTCACAAGTGACCAAAGCCAGAAAGAGGAAGGCGATCAGCAGAATGGGCCTCATGTTGGAATCTTGACGTCTGCTTCTAAACCTGTCTCTTGGATGGTTCCCGGCAATTTTAAAGCGTAGGTTCTGCAACCGCCTTGATTTAAGCAGACCGCAAGCACGAGTTTTTGTGAGGGGCAAAGAGAGTTGGCAAGCACGTACCCCCTCGCATGTGAGGGTCTCTGTACTAAGTTTGAAAACTTGGACACTTCAGTTTGTGAAAAACGACGTATGCCACGAGTTATCAGATGTTAGTGTGGTCAAGTGTGTGCATTTAGGGGAGAAAACATATTCGCGCAAAATTTGTGGGTTGTCGTAGAAACTTGATAACCTAAATTACCCAAGTTTACGTCTCTTGGCGACATCGTAAGCTGGGTCCTAGTACTGCAATACGTTCCATCACTGCTTAGTCACGATTTTTTCGCGTTGAAGGAATAAGCGTTTTTTCTTACAGGTTTTGTGTCGCAATTCACAATTCATCTTTCTGTTGTGGGGGCCTAATAAACTTATATGATCTGGCATTAAAGTGTAGAGTAGGCGTTCGTGGCGAGCAAGGCCAGTTTGTGTTTTTACGACTCTCAGATTGCTTTAGCTCACAAGTTTAGTCCGCATTTTTATTTCGCTTCTGTGGAGCTGCAGCTGGATACCATTGGGTAGGATGAACGCTTAAACCACACATGCTTCCAGTTGCGTGTACCCGTATTAAGCAAATTATACTTGGAAACACTGGGCTCGTAATTCGTATTCCCGTGTTTACTAGTTTCTAAATGCGTGTCTCCGTCACTAGTTGTTATATTGCGCTCTTGCCTAGATTTACTTTTATTCTCGTTGTATTTGAAGCAGTTGAAGGTCCATCCAGCTATTTTGAAGTTGTTCTTGACATGATTTATTTCCGTGTCCGCGTAGTTTTTCCCACCTTTGAAGGGGTTCTCTGTTTCTTGTTAATAACATTTATTCTACTTCAAATTATGGGCCGTGTTGAGCCAGTCTGCAGGAGCTGACAGATTAGGCCTCGATGGCTGTTTACGTTTGACGCAGCACGTCGAGCCGGCATTCTCTGTCTTTGATGTGCGCTACTTTATTCTAGCACGCTCTTGAGGCACGGCTGAAAAGTGCCCGGCGCGAGGCTAAAAGCGTCGTCTTCGAGGGTACGGACAATACTTCTTTTGGTTTACTTGTCAGTTGCAGCACGTAACTGCTTTGGGCTTGTATGGGGACACTACAATGTAACGCTTGTCGTAGAGAATTGATCTCGGTAGCTTGTCCCCGTCGGACGTGATGACAGCCGTGTTCGACTTGCCTACCTAGCCAACGGGCGGCTACGATGTGGATCCTCTCTGATTCGAATCCGCAGCTGAAGACGTCGTCGCGCGTGTCCTTGTCTGTAAGGTAGATATCCTTTCGTCTATGCAGTACAGAAGGCTCGGAAGGCCTGTACGGGAAGAGCATTGTGCCCCTGTCGAAGGATGGTGAACGGTCAGCTTTTTCTTTACCATCCTTCGTTGACTTCATCCGCACCCGTGGATCCGAGTGTCGCTCTTCACATGCTCCTGCTGAATTGGCATAAGCTGCTCTTCGTGGACATCGACGATGTGGGAGATCCTGCCTTACACTCTTAAAAAGTCTGTGCGTCTACTTTCACGCACAATACTCGAGACCAATCACCGCAACTTACGGAGGCAGCTCGGCGAATGACGATGCTAAAGCATATGTTTAGACAAAAAAACGCAGTCTGAGTTGTGACAATTTAAGCAATGCAAAATGTCACGCTTGCATTGCTTAATTGTCACAACTCAAACTGCGTTTTTGGTCTAAACATATGTTTCAGCATCGTCATTCGCCGAGCTACCTCCGTAGTTGCGGTGATTGGCTCTCCGAGTATTGTGCGTGAAAGTAGACGCACAGATTTTTTAAGAGTGTACCATGACCCTCATCGTTAAAATTTCTGCATTCTCCCTATCTTTATAATCGTCATCTGTAATCACTACACCAAATCAATCTACACCTTCTCAACTCCGTAAAACGTGTCAGTTAATCATTGTAATCATTACTGTTTCTAGCGGTATCACAAATGCCCGATCTGAAAATAGCAGACGTATAGTATCGAATATTGAAATTTTGACCTGACCCCTAGTGTCATATGTAGCGTTTGGTGTTTTCACTTTTACCCGATAGTCAGTATATACAAGAGTAAAACACACCAAATGCCTGTTCTCCAAAGTAGGTTGGAGGTTTTTTGTCATCGTGTCTGCCGATTACAGGCTTCCTTGTCGAGCTGCCAGCTATTTTGGGTTTTCGCCCTAGGTTGTGCTAGTAGGAAAGAGGGGGGAGGGGGGGAGTTGTTTTGTGAGTATTTAGCTTCTGCTTCCTGATCGTCGTATACGTCTTCTTTTGCATATAGGCGTTGTATTGTTTAAGGAGTCTCCATCTCGTTGTCGAGGCGGGACAGCTTGAGAGTGTCTTTTCCTTGCTAAGGTGACCAGGTGACGCGAGCTCCTACTTTGGTGGCGGAAATTAGTTATAATACAGACACAAGAACGCGCTTAGATAATAGTTCGAGTTTAATTGGATGAAGTAATTTTTTTACCACTGGGACACTGGAACCCAATCTGACAGAACGTTGATAAAGCATCATTACCATTTCTATTGGTCGGTTGATTCAAAATCTCTGTGTCGACTGATGTTTCTTGATTATAACAATGAAGTCAGTTATTGGCTCGGTAGTTGCCTTCAGTTATTTAGCAATGATGTCGATCATTATCGTGCTACGATCAGTTAGGATCCTGCTGCGCTTACTATAAGCTACTTTTTAAGTGGTCGATTGCTGGCAGACTGGCTGACATCTATTCGTGATTATTGATGGACATTATTTTCATGATCTCAAAATATTCCTCTCTCTTTCTTCTTAGTCCAATGTTTTAAATCTATCGACCTTACCTCTAGAAGATGTTCGGGACTTGCCACATCGTGCATTTCTTAAGTTGTCTTTGGCTATAGGCGTGAACGCTTACAAACTTTGCCGAGCTATAGTTTTATTAGGGCGCCGTTCGCAGGTTCGTCATTGCAACTTGGAGTCGGAAGCCGAAAGCGTCTGAAGATCTAGCTCAAGCAAAACGCTGATCAGCCACGTTGCATCACCTAAAGGAAGGAAACCCCGTGCTCCATACCTTCGACTTCATCTCACCGAGGTCGATCGAAGACGCAGATTGGTTACGAGAGCTGCGTCAGTCTTCGGCTGGGCCTCGGGCCCAATCAGCGCGTCGAAGGGTGCTCGCCGTCGGACTCGGGTCCAATTGCTGACTCGGAACCAATCGACCGTGGCGCCGCTCCATGACGGAAGGGTCCATGACGGAAGGGGAGGACGTGCGAAGGGCTCGATTATTCTCGCTACTGGTGCTGGTTGCGCAGACGCAAGTTAGAGAACCTGTATTAGAGAGAGATTCCAACTGGTCGATCGGAGTCACGTGGTTGATGGGCCGCCTTTGCAATACGCGCCTGCGAGGAGGTGCCGAAAGCGTTGATCGTCTGCGAACGTCTCCGCCTTCCCGCCCACTTGCCTCCTCGACACTCGGGAACGTAGCGCCTGGAGACTTTCGACCGATCTCCGCAGGAGGCGTCCCCCATTAAATTGCAAACGCTCCCCATGGCTTAAGATGGACCGAGCTCTCTTCGATCTAGGCTCTCTAACACAAGTATGCCTGGAGTCATGGACCTTTTTGTGCATGGTACTCGAGCGACTGTGGCAAAAACAAAAAATGAAACAGTCTTCGCTGTGACACGGGTAATGACGTAATCACTTGAAACGTCGGGCCGAGTGCCGCAGCGCAGGCTTAATGTTTGCTGTGCGCTTATCTTAAAATTCGTCATTCGCCATGCTCCCTCGTAGATTGCAGCCACCGAGTTTCCAGACGCTTTACGGGAGATGTACCAGATTTCTTAGAGTCACCGACATTTTAAGAAATGTGGGGCGTGGCGAGCGCCGAGCATGTTGTTATCCATCAGCAGCTAATCAGATTGCTGAGTTAGCCGATGAGCAAGCAAAAGGACGAATCACGATGCAAGGATCGTGAACAGAAGCCACGCCCCCTGTCAGTGGCTATCAAAAAGGCTCGAGGTACACCTAAGCACTTCTTATGAGTTGTGAATGCGAAAGCATGCAAGCCGCTCGTCTGCTCCATCATCTCGTCTGCTACGTACTTTTCGTCGCGGGTCAGTGCGCGCGCTCTCTTCGCCGCGCTGGCCTTGGACGCTCCTTGTTAACGGCGCGCTGACGGACACGCAGCGCCATGGGGTGAGCGGTCGTTGAAACTGACGCGCAGCGGCCAATGGGAGCCTCGTCGACGCGCGCCAGCCAATGGGACCGAAGCCGAAAATCCGTCAGCTTTACTCCGCTCCTTTGGGATCGGGGAATTTAGTTGCCGTTGGCTAGCTTATCGGGTGGTTTCATAGCTGGGAGCTAGCTTCACTTGGAGAAAGGATTTAAGGTGGCGTTCGCCGCGGTTTCAAAGCTGATGACGTCGGCTCGCTCCATTAGACAGTTAATGCCTTGGCATTAATATATACTGGGTCACCCCTCTTCCTCTCCCTCCCTGTCCACGCAACTGGGCTGGGACGTGGTGAAACACAAAGACATATCGAAAAAATAGGGGATTGTTCTCTTTGCTGTGCAACCCTATTTTATTCTTCATGACGTTGAGAGTGGTGTTTTTCAAACGCAGCACACCTGGTGTCATCGTCACCTTCGGGTGGGGAGATTTATTTCCTTTTTAGCTTGTGGGCAAGTTTCTTAATATTTTCTATGAGTCCACGCTGGCGGCTGCAACGAAAAGACAAAAGTGTAAGGTCAATTGTATATTCTTGACGAGCGCGTTTAGAACTCATGTTCATGCTCCGATAAAAATAGTTCTTCTTAACCGAGATCAAGTCTCAGCTGTCCTAACGTGTCATTTAGTATACGGGGTCCTTCGAGGAACGCTAGCGAAATTTCTCCTCGGAAAGTAAGCATCGCACTACACTGAGAAGAGGTTGCTGTGATATTGTTGTCTGCCAAACGGCCTTTTTAGGAATATTCATAACATTCGCAATCATTTGGTTCGTATTTACATCTGAGTAATTGTAACCTCATATTTAGTAAACTAAGCGCTACGGTTTTTGTGGCGTTAGCTACACTGGCCGAGGTTGAGCAGTTTCGCGTGGCTCTCAAAATGAGCCGTACTCCGTGCTGCGCAAGCGCGAGGAGCAGTGACGTCACACCGCGCACAGCTGGCGGGGCGGAGCCGCCGTCGCCGCGGGCTCCGCTGCCACCGCGCGCGCCTCGCCAATCTGCGCAAGCGCGAGGAGGAGTGACGTCACATGGCGCACAGCTGGCGTGCCGGAGCCGCCGCCGCCGCGGGCTCTACCGTCACCGCACGCGCCTCGCCGGTCTTCGCATTCCAGAGGAGTGACGTCATAGCCGCGGCAGACGCACTGGCGCCGCCGCCTGCCCAGCCGTGTGCATCCGTTGCGCAGTAGCCAAGTCTGACGCTGCACCGGAGCTGCTCGATAGCGCCTCTCATTTTGTGCGCATAAGCTCACGCTACGTATATCCTGGCATAGCCGAGCTAAGCCACCGCAATTTTTTGACACCTGCGTTATTTACAAGGGCACCCTAAAGCGCAGTTATGTGTGACCAAGGTCACACTTGCGGTGAAGTGGGACCCCTGTCACCCTAAACCGCAGTTACGCTTAAATGTAGTTAGCAGCTACTGCCAAAGGCCCCTTAACTGCAGTTAAGTCTGACCTTAGTCGCACTTGACTGCAGCTTTGGTTAGCCATGTCACTAGTTTATCAGAAACTTTCTGGGCATCATCTGAAACCACGACATCAGCGCACCTTACAAAATATTAGGCACGCTCCGTGTGGTTTTCAAAGAAAAATTATTGTAGAAACTTGACCAAGCTGACAAAGACGATATGCCTTCCAGGGAAGAAGAAGAAGAGGGCGACTGAACGGCACCGCCTACCGATGATTCTCTTCAATTTCTGACAAACATCGTGAGATGGCGCTGTATGATATAAGAAAGGCAGCGAAGAGCGCGACCACGCACCCCGCGAATGAGTCGGCATTTGCGTGGTCCGTGCTACCGACATTGGATAGCTCTGTTGGCATAGCACTTGACTCACAATCTTGAGGTGGTGAGTTTAAATCCTGCCGGGAGACTGAAGTCTTCTTATATGATACCCATAGGGCGTAGTGCCTTTTTGTGCCTGTTTTTGTTGTTACCACTGACCTCTACAACCGGCCGTTACAACTGGCCGTTGCACCCGGCCGTTCCATGACGTCACAAACGCCGGACTGTCATGCTATCGGATGTCGCTATCCTGGCGAATGACTGTATAAGTTGCGGTAAAAAGAACGAGCAATCGCGAGCGTGGATGTCGTCGCAGCGTCCCTTAACTCTTCTTGCCGAAGGTTTCGTGACCTGTCAAGCTGGGGAACGACCTGCAGCAGAAGGGACGTACGCCACAACGGCCACTGGTTTTAAAGTTTTAAAAATCAGGTGTCAAGACTCAAGTCCGCATGGTATCCAGTATCTGTTCTATCAGCCGTAGCGGAGAAGACTCTCAAGACGTTAGAGATTAAAAATAGGCAGGGAACGGAAGTACAGAGAAAGAAAAAGAGAAACCAGTGGTCATACCATACCTACATAAAGTCTCCCATAACCTGAAAGAATTGGGCTTGCACGCAGGGGTTAACTTTGTTTTTCAGCACCTGTCAAGCTGGCTAGTTTATGTGAAAAGGTAAATTCTACCTCGAACATCATAAGCAGACCCGGCTGCACGAAAAAGCGCAAAACTTGCATTGTTGAGTGTAGTGAAGAAATTGTGTACTCCGTGCCGTTATCCTGCGGGCGTCATTATGTGGGGCAGACTGGTCGCTGCCTAAATGAAAGATTGAGGGAACACCGTTACAACGTTGATGCCGTCATATCAGGACACCTCGGTATGCATTGCCGGGATTGTGGTTGGACCCTGATTTTCACAGATTGTACACTACTAAACAAAAACAGGAACAAAACCACGAGGAAAATACTCGAGGCTCGAGAAATTGCTAGATTAGGGCTGCAATGTGTCAGAGCACCCTCTTTATGGTTATCGAAAAAGAATTGCTGTTTCTTGACCAAACATGACTGGTTTCGGGTGAGTGCCGATGAGTGATGCAGGAATTTTAGCCTTTTGAAGCGTGAGCTACACTGGCCGAGGTTGAGCAGTTTCGCGTGGCTCGCATAATGAGCCGTGCTCCGTGCTGCGCAAGCGCGAGGAGCAGTGACGTCACACGGCGCACAGCTGACGGGGCGGAGCAGCCGTCGCCGCGGGCTCCGCCGCCACCGCGCGCGCTTCGCCGGTCTTCGCATTCCAGAGGAGTGACGTCATAGCCGCGGCAGACGCACTGGCGCCGCCGCGTGCCCAGCTGTCCGCCTGCGGTGCGCAGTAGCCAAGAGTGACGCTGCACCGGAGATACTTGATAGCGCCTCTCACTTTGTGCGCATAAACTCACGCTACGTATATCTTGGCATAGCCGGGCTAAGCCACCGCAATTTTTTTAATGTTGTTTCTTAATATTTTTACGATGTCTATTTTATATCTTCCTAACTTGTGCGTGTTGTTGCCGGTAATATATACCGAGCTGCAGCGGAAATAAAGTTCAGTTGTAAGTAGCGCTGTATCTGTTTCGCCTTCTCTTTCCATTGCCTTGTCGCGCTTTTTAATCATTATGAATCACCAACTTACCCTACTGTCTACGCTCGACAAGGGTAGGTCGCTGGCCAGCAAACACCTGAAATTGTGGTGGATCAATCAGCGCCAACGCATTTGTTGTGCAACCCCAATCGAGGCTTTTTTTCCCAAGTGTACACATATTGCGACCCGAATCGCCCTTCTGCTCGTCGTACGCGTTTGTTCATACCCTTCTTGGCACGCACTGATGACGCCTTTCGTAAGGGAGACGATTGTTTATTCAATTGCTATTATTGATTGTTATTATTGTGGTTATTAATTCTTAATATTGTGCAGTGAAGCTGGTATAGTTTGCTTTTTAATGATTCCCGGCTTTTGAAATATCTCTTTTTTAGTGTCTTCGCTTATTTCTTCTGTTTCTCGTAGTCACAAAGCCTATGAGCCACTGAAACTTGAGTGGCCACTAATCCTGCGACAATCGAAACAGTCCCGCATTCGGACCCGTTTCTTCGCGTCAGGCAAGAGATGCAAAAGTGCCAGATGGACCCATTTCGTAACTTTGGAAAATGTCCTTTGTATCGCAGATAGCGCTTCGGTATTCGAGCGATGGATACGAGAACAAGTGGGGCGTTGTCAAGCGAAGCCTATTTATTCACCTTGTAAACACGTTCTGGCCAATGCAGCAGCCGAAATTTGCGCGGCTGTCTTGCAAATGTTTTACATTCGTTGCTGCGTCGCCTGTGCTGTGAGTGCCTGGGGTGGGGTCGGTGGAACTTGCCAAGCTCTTTTAATGCTATCATATATAGTGAACGCCCGAATGGAGGGACACTTTTTTATGGAAGCTACGCAGTGCTCCAGCTTCTTAATGCTGAAGGGTTTGGATTTGGGCTAGTTGGTTGAACATGTTTAGGGGCTAAAAGCGCTAAAAACGACGGACGAGTAGGAGAGACACACACCACAGAGCGCTTTAAAAGTGCTAAAAACGACGGACGACCCTAAACATGTTCAGCCAACTAGCCCAAAAGCGCTCAGTGGTGTGTGTCTCTCCTACTTGTCCGTCGTTTTTAGCACTTTTAACATTGTCAACGGGACAATGGCGGCCGACAGAATTTTCGAACATATGGAGCTCTATTGCGACAAGGCGAAAATGGGCTCCATGTTTCCATTGAAAAATTCCGAAGATCACTTATAATGTTTGAATAAGATAACGGTCAGTTCTGGAACGTTGTCATCTGGTTCGACTCTCTAGCACCACATTTTGACAGACAATGAGCGTTCGATGATGCATATTTTATTTTTCCAGTTAGAGAAATACTTTTTTTTTCTTTTTTGGGAGAGGGAGGGGGGGGGTAGGCTCTGTATAATTTATTGCGACTCGCTGTACATCAGGCATATATAGTTTTTGTAGGTTCATATCTAGTTGTCGGACTGGGTTGGCGCGCGGACTGCGGTGCTAATACACAAGGTACGCTTAAATTATATTAAGACTATGCTCTAGATATTCGAACTGTAGCTAAATGCATATTCTGTAAGTGTACGCTTCGCTTCATCAAAGTACGAAATTGGTATACTTATTTTGTATTGTTCTTTTGATCAAAGGTAAACTTATTGTCCCTCCACACATCACATTTTTCAGATCTAGTCGTATTCCGAGTATTGTGGTTGGCCTGGGATCCTCCCATTGTTCGCCGTGATTGGCTGTCTTTATGTTCTGCAGGAAAAAGAACTTAGAGCCTTTTGTTTAGCCCCTCATCTTAACTATTTTTTCCAGGTCTGCACCTGCCCCATGATGGCACATCACCTTTCCTGGCAGTATCTCTCTACATCAAAATCCTTCTCCATTACATCGCAGGTGACCACATGTCAAGACAATACGCTCAAAGCTATATGTATATGTCAGGGGTGCTAGCGCCTTTACTTACCGGCGGCCCGAGGTTTAATATCGGGAACTTGACTGCAGTCCCCATCCTCGTCACACAGCAGCTCGCCGCTGAAAAAATATATCGTCTGAATTATGACTAGGGTCGCCACTCCCGACAAATATGGCGGCTGTAAGCAGGTTATGGCGTGTCATACGCCTGTTCAACCACAACGGGCTTCAAAATGGTTTGCCCCCCGATCATTGCTATCAAAACATGCGGCAGTGTATTGGTGGCTGTCTTTGCGCAAGCAAGCTTCCCGGGGCTTGGTCATCTTCAGAGAAACGATGGAAGGACTAACTATACTTTCCTTCTACCCCACCGATGAGCGTTGTAAAACGCGCTATGCCTGGTTCACGCGGTTACGTAAGTTGTATTCAGAACGATGTAGGCAACACACTGATACGATAGTAACGACAAAGTCACGTGGACGACTGTTCGTGCTACACAGCGTTAAAAGCAATCCAACGCGCACCTAATTTGTTAAGCCATTACGAGTGGTCGGTTCTGAGAAACTGTTTTCCGCCTTTCCTCGTTTTTTTGCTTTTTTTTTTGGCTGCCATGTCGAAGTGGGTAGTTTCCAGCTTTTACTGGAACATTAGGACCTGATGAAGAGCCGTCCCCACTCGGAACGTCGCCTAGTAAATATGTTTTAAAGCATTTACCTTCTTTTTATATATATATATATATATATATTATATATATATATATATCTATATATATATATATATATATATACAGTAGTGAACAAAAAGATATATTTCGGTTTTACGTGGTTAACGTTTCTTCGAACTGTGATACAGATATAGAAATTGTAATGCAAACCGACATTAACGTATTTATAGAGTAGAAACTGATGCTTACTTTAATATGAATAATTTTTTTGTAAGCGACATTTATTGCAAACCTGGTAACAGCAGTGCAAGAGGACGTCGTCAATAATCTGGCTGTTGTGACAAACAGGACTCCGCGTAAAACCCTATGTCTAGATATAAACTTAAGCTGATCAGTACTTTGTAGGAAACCCTTTGCATCGATCACCGCTTGGCACCGACGATGCATGGAATTCAGCAGATTGTCGATGATCATCTGGTCCATGTTCGCCCCCTCCTGCTGCAGTTGGTCAAACTTCTCGTCAATGTTTCTGGCTTCCTTGACCCGCAGACGACGCTCCAGGTCTTTCCAAAGATACTCGATTGGGTTCAGGTCAGGGGACTGACTCGGCCACTCCATCAGGTGCACCCTTCTTTTCCTGAACCAATTTTTCACAAACCTGGATGACTGCTTGGGGTCATTGTCCTGTTGGAACACGTAGCCACGGCCAAAATTCCTCCATGCCCAGGGAAGCATGAGGTCTTCAAGGATTTCCTCATAGACTTCCTTCGTCATTACTCCATGAATCCGGTGAAGAGGACCCACACCACGAGCGGAGAAACAGCCCCATACCATGACGCTCCCTCCACCATGCTTCACTGTAGGCAGCTGATACCTGGGATTGAATCTGGTGCCTTTGGGACGACGCACGTATTGGATTCCATCGCTGCCAAACAGCATAAACTTAGATTCGTCTGACCAGACAACTTTTTTCCATTGGTCAGAAGTCCAGTTGAGGTGCTCCTTTGCCCACTTCAACCTGATTGCCCGGTTCTTCTTGCTTACCATTGGCTTCTGAGCTGGTCTACGGGCATTTAGTTCAGCAGCTCGTAGACGACGTCTCACGGTCCATGAAGCCACCATGGAGCCTGATCCCTGGGACGAATCCTTGGAAATGTCGACGGCCGACAGTCGAGGGCTCGTGCGGCTCGACCGAACAATGTTCCTATCGACCACGTGGGACGTCGACCTGGGTCGTCCTGAAGAGTGCCGAGTAAAAACACCTCCTCTGAGCCTGTTTCTCTTGAGAACTTCAGAAACTGTTGATTGCGCTACTCCGAATTGCTCTGAAAGCTGGCGCTGCTTCATACCAGACTGATATCCACGGATAATTGCCTTCTGAACATTCTCAGCTAAACTCTTTGCACCGCGTACTCTTCCCATTGCCTGCTAAATATGCTTATATTAAAAATAACCCATTATAAAAACCATAGGAATTCAATATTCTTTTCTTACAAAAGGAAAGCATAGGTGACTGTGAACGGCCACGAGGTGACGAAGAAGAAGGCGCAATTTGAAAAATAAATAAAACCTACCGGTGTCGCAACAACCAACCCCTGGTGGCTAAAAAGGCTGCATTGTGGTGTACCATATCAAAACAAAATATTATTGGCTATTCACTAGACGTCGAGCAATACTTCTGTAAAGGAAACGAAATATCATATCTTTTTGTTCACTATATATATATATATATATATATATATATATATATATATATATATATATATATATATATATATATATATATATTACGCATAATTTCTTTTTTCACCGTGGGCTCGGGATGATTCTGGTGATGTTACCAGCGACTGTTTCTCGTAGATGGTGAGTGGATGTGATATCCCAAATTTCGCAAAACCTTCAGTCTAGATATAGTGGTGTACACAATGTGGAAGTGTTCCTGGTCCAACCGTTGGATGGCGCCAGTGTGCCCTTGTGTTAAGAGGTTACAAGGGAACGCACTGAAATGCAGATCGGTGAACCACCCGGAAGTCTGGAGGAAATTTTGCACGAATATTTCTACAAAGAGATTTGCCAAACGGATGTGTTGACCGATGTGTTGGCATTCTGTTTCTCTAGTCCCGTATATGGGCTCTCGAACTCGTTGGAGAGAAAGAGAGACCGTACATCTTAATTTTTTGGAAGGAAAGCACTTTATGCGAAAAAGATAAATATAAATATTTGTTAAACTTAAATAGACCGTTGTAAATGCGAACATCCGAAATTGGCGGGTTCACTTTCTAGGAACATCGTGTATAAAGTATGACGAATTTATATTTTACTTGGTCCTGCAAGGCACTAATTGAGGCAAGAATACGCTCCATTTTGAGGCACTCGAAATATAAATTTTGGAAATAGATTTTTTTTTGTTTTAATTTCAGCATCCGTGAACTATTTGAACAAGAAATGAACACAATGAATATCGCGCCTATTTTGAGCCATCTTCGGCATTAGTGCCAATTATAAATCGGCAAATACTTCCATTAAATGTATTCATTTTCTACACCTCTCACTCGTCACTATAGACCTTTTCATTTTAGTAGTTGCTTCACCGGCGGAAAAGGGCGCTGACCCACTCGGCGCCATTAGGTTGCTTCCATTAGGTTGGTTTCGGTTTCAACGTGAACGCGGCGGCTATGTTGCTGTTTTACGTTGTTTTTGCTTAATTTTGTGATACAATTATTTTCCTTGTAGCCGACAACCAATGAAGCAGTGGTATTGAGCCACTTTGAGGACTACGAGGTGTATTTTAGCCTAAATTGCGGGCATTTTTTTACCAACTCCTTTGATATATCTGGTTATGGTCAGTCGCGAAACGCCGGACTGATGTACAGGGAAGATTACCATCGCCGACGGCCGTACGCGATGACACCAGTTTCCAGAAAAATAAACTAATGAAGAGACTAACACGTGAATGTAAAGAAGCATATCGACAGCTTGATTAGCAATGTGCTGAATCGGCCAGAACAGATGAACTCGCGAGTTTACTGCTCACTGTTTGGTTTTTGTGGGCACCAAACCTTTAGTCAACTTCGCAAACTAAAAACGTATCGTGTAATGACGCAGATAATTCGTATAAACAAATAATATCGTCTCGGCCGTTTTTTTTATTCAGTTCTTGAGCATGTTTTGACAGGCCGAATAGAAAATTTCTTAAAGGGGCCATGAAACGAATTTGGGCAGGGATAAATGATTTTAAATAGGGACTTTACTAATCGCATATCGTTTAGTTGGCCAAAAGAAAGAGGGTAGAAAGTAAACAGCCAGCTTTTCGGCACGAGCATTTGAAAATATAGCGGACTATTTTGTACCTTCTTTCTTTCGAAAGCCCTCCGCCTTTTCACTATGATACATCCGCGGTTCCCAAATCGCGTCAGCGGTGCCAAACTGACGTCAGCCGAGCCCAGCTCACGCATTGGACACGAGAACTGCGTCACTCGGACGTATGCGCTCGTCAACAATAAATCCGTCGACGAATCTTCGGATTCGCGTCGTGGCCAATGAGTGCCCTGGCGGAACTTATCGTCACTGGGGAATGACAAGTTCTATGGTGTGCATAAAAAGCACGGTGGAAGCTAGGAGTCATCGCACCGGTGCCAAAGAATGTCACGGCGACGTGATTTTACAATTCGCATTTGAGTTGAGGATTAAAGCTAAGAGGAAGAAGTAGGAAAATCGTTTCATGACCCCTTTAAATTATGAACCCTGCTAAAGTACTCATAAGTAGCATTTCGTGATATTGCCCTAGGAAATAAATAAATTTTATTTGATCATTTGCCTACTCAAGATATGATATAAGTGGCAGGCCCGTGAAATTAAATCTGGCATTTGTCTTCCGTAAAATGGGCAAGTAAAATTAAAGGGCGCAAGAGGAGAAATATTTCGGAAAGTTTGGCTGAATTCTAGCGCTAGGCAGCACTTCACGGACCTGTGTGAACAAATATTTATTTGTTTGAACAGATTCGCTTTGTAAATTTCGGCGTTATCAGCCACCAAAAGTAAACCTCTAATCGTCATCGACAATCCTGGATTCAAATAATTCTTATGCAGACGGGTCTCTTTTTTTTTTCGATGTCAAATATTGTTGTTTTAGATAGTGGCAAAAGTTAAAACAGCGTACGCAAAAAAAAAAAAAAGTGTCGTCATTATTGCGCTTGCGCCGAACCCAAACCGAGTTTTGGATTTGCAAATAGAAATGACGTTATTTCTTTGTGCACTCTATTCTAAAACTCGCTACTGTTAAGTGTCTGTGGCAGTTTCTTACGCTGGAAGTCCCAACCTTGGTGTTAAAATAAATTAAGTGGATGGCACTGGTTATCTAAATATAATTAATACATCACCTAAATGACTGTCGAAATGGGAGCGAGCACGGTATACAATTTCTAAAACTTCATAAGTAAACCGACCCACCAAATGTTTACGTCGCAAAAAAAAACGAAAAAAAAAAGATGAGAATCTCATGGACATGTAGTTGTGATATTATGAACAAACAAATCGCCTGATGTTGACGTGCCATTACTTCTAGCCTCAAATAAGATACAAGTTAAACGTTCGTTGTCTATCTCCTTCGCGAGTTTCCTCGCATAATCGAAAGATCGAAACTGTTGTTGATATATTATGAATGCGAAGAACGATAGTTTCAGGAAATACCGATAGTCTCATTGTGCTGACTATTGTTGACACCTTCCGATCCTAAATGCGCGATATAAATACACGCGCTTCTTACTAAGAATGTTCCGCCACTCTTAGTAAACCACCCTCAGTTGTCATAAGGGCCTTTTAACCCTCGTGATGTGTTAGTCGTCGAGTAGACGTATCGGACTACAGTTTCCGAAGTAAGGCAAGAAAGCGCCGTGAAACGCGACGAAAAACACGAATACAACGCGTCCGCCAAGTCGCGGAGGGGAGGGCGGAGCAGCATGTTGAAGCAACCTAATGGCTGCTGCATCACGTGATTCCAAGATGGCAGCGCCCATGCGGAGGAGGATGACAAGGTCTATACGTGCGAGACTCATTACAATGAACCCCTAGGAGTTCAAACAATGTTCAACAGTAGAGCTATAAAACCGCTTTGGAACTAAGTAGGTTCAGAGCTGACGTCTCATATGTCGTTCTGGTTGCTGCCTTTACTGCTCGGTCCGCGGCGCTATACGATGCCGTCGCTGGTGTTTATTTAGCACACTCTTAATCACCAGCTCGGAGCACGTGGAGCGAAAGCTCGCGCAGCAGAACCCAGGGATCCTGGGTTCAATCTTCACCCATGCCCGTTTCGATCTGGATGAGCGTTGTACCTGCGTGCGGTCGTGTGTCACTACTGCCTGATACACGTTAAAGACCCCAGGCTAGTAACTATACTGCACTGGCTCAATTTCTCACCTACAGCTGAGACACCAGACGCCCATAGGGCTGACTAACTTCCGGCTGTATAGACGTGCACAGTACAGTTACTTTGCCTATTCCCACTGCTCCTAAGGGAAAGCTGTATTGGTCATCTGCTTGCATCTCTACCCGATCATCCTCTCTTCTGGAGTCTGACGATGCGGAAGTATGTTGCCATACACTACGTTGGGTATACCGGTTAAAGCACTTTACCTTCCTGGAGGTAGTCGTATTCCCAAGGCTGGTGAACCTGTAAATACGCAAGAGCATGAAATAATATTTTTGGAACATTTTTCTGGGCCACGGCGTTCTCGGCAAGCTATGAAATCAATCACTAAATGGTCCTGAATCCTTAATCCTTGCACAGGGTCGCAATACGATCAAATTGAAAAATACGGGTCTGATTGCGAAGCCTTTAATGTAATGCTTAATCAGTATCAGCAACAGAAATCTTGTATACACGCTATGGATGGAGACTGCACTGTAATTATTTGTACAGTATACTCACAAGTGACCAAAGCCAGAGAGAGGAAGGCGATCAGCAGAGTGGGCTTCATGTTGGAATCTCGGCGTCTGTTTCTGAACCTGTCTTTCGGATGATTCCTGGCAATCTGAAACGTAGGTTCTGCAACTGCCTCATTTTATACAGACTCGAAGCTTGAGTTTTTGTGAAAGACAAAGAGAGTTGGCAAGCATGTACCCCCTCGCACGGGAGATTCTTGGTTCTAAGTTTAGAAACTTGGACACTTTAGTTTGTGAAAAACGACGTGTGCCACGAATTATCAGATGCAAGTGTCGTCAAGTGTGTGCATTTAGGGGAGAAGACATTCGGGCGAAATTTGTGGGTTGTCGTAGAAGCTTGAAACCTAAATGCCCCAAGTTTACGTCTCTTGGCGACATCGTAAGCTGGGTCCTAGTACTGCAATACGTTCCATCACTGCTTAGTCACGATTTTCTCGCGTTGAAGGAATGAGCGTTCTTTCATACAAGTTTTGTGTCGCAATTCACAATTCATCTTTCTGCTGCGGGGGCCTAATAAACTTCTACGATCTGGCATTAAAATGTAGAGTTTGGATTTCTTCTCCCCTCTTGCTGCTCGAGTATTTCGCGTAACGTTGAAGCTGCAGTTATTTTTGGCGTTCGTGGCGAGCAAGGCGGGTGGCCGTTTTTACGACTCTCAGATTGCTTTCGCTCACAAGTTTAGTCTGCATTTTTATTGCGCTTCTGTGGAGGTGTAGCGAGATACCATTGGGTAGAATTAACGCTTAGACCACACATCTTTCCATTTTTCGTGTACACGTATTAAGCAAAGTATACTTGGATACTCTGGGCTCGTAATTCGTATTCCCGTGTTTACTAGTTCTTAAATTCGTTTGTCCGTCACTAGTTGCTATGTTGCCCTCTTAGCTAGATTTACTTTTATTCTCGTTGTATTTGAAGCAGTTGAAGGTCCCTCCAGCTATTTTGAAGTTGTTCTTGACATGATTTGTTTCCGTGTTCGCGTAGTTTTCCCCACCTTCGAAGGGGTTCTCTGTTTCTTGTTAATAACATTTATTCTACTTGAAATTATGGACCGTGGTGAGCCAGTCTGCGGGAGCTGACACATCAGGCCTCGATGACGTTTTATGTTTGACGCAGCACGTCGAGCCGGCATTCTTTGTCTTTGATGTGCGCTACTTGATTCTAGCACGCTCTTGAGGCACGGCTGAAAAGCGCCCGGCGCGAGGCTAAGAACATCGTCTTCCAGGGTATGGACCAGGGACCCCGGTACCGGGGGGGGGGGGGAGGGAGGGAGGAGGGAGGGAGGGAGGGAGGGAGGGAGGGGGGAGGGGGGGCAACGGGGGCTTGAGCCCTTGCTGTCATTTTCCAGGGGGTGCTGGGCATTGTCGAGTTCAGATAAATAATGAAAAACGCCACACACCAGAACGCAATGAATGACAGTCGTCAGGTTGTCGCTTGTTACTACTTAACGCGCGAACTGTATTGAATAAACTTGCTTACGTCGAGGGTGTTTTATACGAATATGATGCTGACATAACAGCGATAACGGAAACATGGCTACATTCGGGTATCTCTGATTGTGAACTTGTTCCTCCGACTCATCAGATAATACGACACGATCGTTCATCCCGAGGCGGGGGTGTGGCTATCATTGCGAAAAACAATGTTTGTTGCTCTGTCTTGGAAGGAATTCAAAACCACGAGAGCTTGTGGTGCAAAGTAGAAGTCGGAAAGGTTGTGTTTGTTCTTGGCGTTGTCTACAGGCCTCCAAATGCACCTGGTGTTTTTTTGGAGACGCTATACGACTACTTATCTGGATTAGTTGGAAATAGAACTAAAGTTGTTGTTGTTGGTGATTTCAATGCTCCCGGAATTGATTGGAATAATTTAAGACTGACCACCTCAAATACGCAAAAAGAGTCAATTTTACTTGACCTACTTTCCAGCGTTAACCTTTTACAGGTTGTTACTCAGCCAACGCGGGTTACACCAACAACAAGTTCTATACTTGACTTAGCTTTCGTGAGTCCTTCTATGCCCTGTGAGGTCAGCATACATCAAGGCATATCAGACCACGATCTTGTATCGCTAGTTTTTTGTTTTTCCGAGTCTACAGTAAAAGCTCCGTCTCGTAAGCTAATACAGGATTTTGGCCGAGCGGACGATGTCAGTATACTCGACTATCTTGAAACAAGATTCGATGCATTCAGCCATTCCTCCGGAAACACAGAATTCCTTTGGCAGATGTTAAGAGACACAGTTAGTTACTGCATTGAGCGCTTTGTTCCGGAAAGAAAAATAACCATTAACAGGCCGCATCCTTGGATATCAAGAGAGGTAATCCATTTGATAAGGCGCATTAAAAGACTCCGCCGACGGAGGGCTTGTAACTCGTCGAGTTTTGAAGATCTGTGTTCTACTTTGAGGAAGAAAATCGTGGAGGGTCGAACAGCCTTTTTTCACAAACTCTCCCTACCTTTATGCGAGATTCTCCTCAAAAATTCTGGCGATATCTGTCTCCTTCACGTGCAGTGGTTGAGAGAGTTAAAATACGAAATGTAGTCATAGATACTCCAAGGGATATAAGTACCGAGTTTAATACATATATTCAGTCTGTCTTTACCAGACCAACAAACGCAGTAGACTACCTTGCACCTTCAAGTTGCACTTCTATTCCCATGTCTGACCTAACTGTGACAGCCCAAGGTATATTTGCTATGTTACTTAATTTAGACAGTAAAAAAGCGTCTGGCCCAGATGACATTCCTGCTGCATTTATGAAGAGGTATGCTGAGTGGATGTCAATGTTTCTGTGTATAATATTTACGTCTTCTTTGAAAGAAAAACTTGTTCCAGTCGACTGGCTTTGTGCGCGCGTAGTACCGGTCCATAAGGCGGGCGATAAGCTTTCCGTTTCGAACTACCGACCCATATCTTTAACTTGCATATCTTCCAAACTTCTTGAGCACATTGTAAACAAGCATATTACTGATTACCTCGAGAGCAACAATTTTTTCACTGACTCCCAGCATGGTTTTCGGCGTAATCGCTCTACCACTACCCAGCTCGTTTGCACCGTGCATGACTTAGCAAGCATTCTTAATGAAAAAGGGCAAGCTGACGCGGTTTTTATCGACTTCTCGAAAGCCTTTGACACTGTTCCCCATGATGCTCTACTTTTTAAATTAAGAAAAGCTGGTATTAATGAAGACTTGGTGCAGTGGATAAAGTGCTATTTGTACAACCGGAAGCAATATGTTGAAATCAATGGTTCCCGTTCTCCCTCCCTTGACGTTTTTTCCGGTGTCCCCCAGGGATCAGTCGTAGGCCCGTTATTATTTCTTGTCTATATAAATGACATTGTGAACGATATCAATGAAAAAATCCAGATCAGGCTTTTTGCTGACGATTGTGTCTTGTATACGAAAGTGGAGAGTGTCGAGGACCAGATTATGCTCAACAACGCCCTGGGTTCGGTGTCTGAATGGTGCAAGAAATGGCAGATGAAACTTAATCTAAAACAAACGGTAGCGATCACATTCACTAAGAAAAAAAGCCCTCTAAGTTTTGAGTACCTTTTTGATAGCTCCCCCGTTACCAAGGTCGACTCCGTGAAATATCTGGGAGTAACGCTCACTCCTGGCCTTAGCTGGAGCTTGCATGTAGATAATATATGCTCAGCTGCCTTCCGAAAACTCTGTTTCATTAGAAGAAAACTAAAGCTGGCACCAACATCCACTAGACTAACCGCCTATAAGACCCTAATAAGGCCAATGTTGGAGTACGCCACTGTAGTATGGGATCCTTATACCAAAGTTGATTCTTCTAAAATAGAACGTATACAAAACCAGAGTCTACGATTTGTGTACGGCAGGTACAAAAGGACGGATTCTATCACTGAGATGTTGTCATTGTCAAACATAGAACCTTTGTGCGCCCGACGTAAGTTAGCTAGGTTAAAACTTTTGTACTGTATTGCGAACAGGCAAACCGGTATCGATCCTACCATGTATTTGCTCCCTCCCTTCAAGCACTCCAGTAGAATAAACAACTCGCACCACATTCGACCCTTTAGATCGTCATCCAATGTGCTCAAGTTTTCTTTCTTTTCCAGAACTGTAGATGAATGGAATCTTTTACCTGACGAGATTGTTGCATGTACGACCGTAGAACAATTTGTTGATGCATGTTCTTCGCATTTCTAACGCGCTCGCATGGTTTTTTGTTATATTTCAGTAATGTTGTAGTCATGATTTTAAGATACAACCTATCACTAGCGTTCTTACCTTATTTTTTTACGTGCTCTGTTGCGCTTATTGCAAGACGGTATCAGTGGCCCCATTGTTATGTTATCTATACACCCTTTGAACTTGTGTATTTTTTTTTCTTTTTTTGTGACCTCCAGTGTACCACATTTGTTGGTTTACTCTGTTTAGTTATGTCTTTTATTTCTTGTTGTCCCACCCTGCTTGGGCCTGAAATGGCCTGCAGTATGATTAAATAAATAAATAAAAAAAATGCTGAGCCCCCGTGCATTTGGCTCATGGCCTCCCTCTACCCCAGGGCCGAGTTAAGGTACGGGCTGAGGGGGCTGCAGCCCAGGGCCCTGGGTGGCCCCGTGCTGGTCCCCGGAAATTTGAAAAAAAAATGCTAGTCGGTTTTAGTTTAGAATAGCTCAGACCTAAAAGTGGAACAAAACTCAGAGGAGCCTCTGGGCCCTGGCTTTCTGACGTCGTGCCATTCCCCCCACCCCCACCCCATCCCTTTTTATTTTATTTTTCAACGGGAAAACAGGGATGCCACAAAGTTACCCTCTTTAGACGAGCTGGTGTTTGTGAGCTCGTTGTAAAAAACTGTGCTAGAGCAACAAAATGTAAGCGTTGCCTCCCACCCTCCTTGTCGGAGGGAGCAAAGCTGTCGACGCTGGCGGTCCCTTTGAGGTCTCTTCTAATTGAAACCAGACGGAAGGACGGCCACGGAGTCCTCTATTGTACTGGGGCACCCTCGACGCGTTGTACGGACAATAGTGGGTTGGAAGGCAAGCAAGTGTTGCCGAAGGCTACACGAGCAACATACATGCTACACATTATTTTTTGTATATATTTTTGGTCTTTTAGTGTAGTTCCATATGGAAAGTTTCCTCCGAAACGACAAGTTTAAAACACGCAAAAAGAAATATCGGTGAACCTCCCGAAGCATTCCTTTCTAACCACTAACAGGCGTTTCAAGAAGCCGGCTCTTGAGATGTCCCCCAAAAGTTTTCGAGAGGCAGTGACTGCAAGCAACTGCTCTGGAGCCCGTGTCTGATCTGCCAGTGCGAGACACCTTTTCTGCCATCGAGTGATATGACCGCTGCAATTTTTTTTCGAGCCTCTGAGGTATGACTTTTTATTCTTAGCTTAGAGCAGGGGTGGCCAAGCTGTTGCTCTTTGCGTGTTAAAGTGCGGCTCGTGGCTCCCTAGTATACCTAACACCCCCCCCCTCCTTTCCCGCCTCCCTCCCGGCCACATGAGCACTTCTCCAACAAGAGAAAAGGAACGAGTTTTAAATCGAGACAGGTTGCGGTTTGGTCCTGTGCTACCGCTACCATACGTACGTACAGTTGAACTGCTTTTGACTTGGATAGATCTAAAGTAGTTCAAGTTTCATTTAATGGTCTAAAAAAAGTTTGGACCCCCCCCCCCTTTTTTTTTCTGCCTTTTTTTTTAGGCGGTTTTTGGAAGTTAGTGGTTTTGTTTGCGGCTTTTAGGCCGGGTCAGCCTGGCCACCCCTGGCTTAGAGTAATACGTCTAAATGGCTGCGAAGCTCTAAATTTTGTGAACTTAGAAGAAACAAGACCATTTCCAAAACTAATTGAAACATTTTACCCTTAAAACAGACAGCATGTAGGAGAGGAGTTTGAAAATACCTCCTTGATCTTCATGAGAGATGCCCGTGAATGTGCCCAAAATGACAGTGGTTGCTATATTACAATTGCATTCATTCTTAATTATTTCTTTTACTATTTGTATGCAGAAGTCTGTTAGTTTGGGACACGAGAGTTCAGTTATTAGAAGAGGGTGGACGAGGCGGTTTGAGCCCTAAATACTTTAACCACCAAGATTACTTTGTTGTATGTTTTGCTTTATTGTTCAACTCCCCATATGTAAGATGGGAGTAAATAAATGAATTGAAAAAAAGTCAGTAATTAAAGGGGTCATGAAACGATATCTGGTTGGAATGTTCATGACTTTAAAGAGGCGTACTGGTCCTAGTCTGAATGTATGGACACACCGTATAGGTAGTGATAATAAACCTTCTATAAACAGTAAAATATTTGTAATGATTGTGTTTTTCAATTTAAATTTGTTTCCACTCCCCTCCCCTTTTTTTTTATTTCGACCTAGCCCCCATGTAGAATACACTTTAGGGGTCGCTGGTACGGACAATACTTCTTTTGCTTTACTTGTCAATTGCAGCACGTAACTGCCTTCGGCTTGTAGGGGGTACTATAATGTAACGCTTGTCGTAGAGAATCGATCTCGGTAGCCTGTCCCCGTCGGACGTGATGACAGCCATGTTCGACTTGCCTAGCCGACGGACGGCTACGATGTGGATCCTCTCTGATTCGAATCTGCAGCTGAGGACGTCGTCACGCGTGTCCTTGTCTGTAAGGTAGATCGTCTATGCAGTACCGAAGGCTCGGAAGGCCTGTACAGGAAGAGCATTGTGCCCCTGTCGAAGGATGGTGAACGGTCAGCTTTTCCTTCACCATCCTTCGTTGACTTCATCCGCACCCGAGGATCCGAGTGTCGCTCTCCACGTGCTCCTGCTGAATGGGCGTAAGCTGCTCTTCGTGGACATCGACGATGCGGGAGATCCTGCCTTACCATGGCCCTCATCCTTGAAATTTCTGCAGTCTCCCTATCTTTATAATCGTCATCTGTAATCACTGCACCAAATCAATCTACACCTTCTCAACTCCGTAAAACGTGTGAGTTAGTCATTGTAATCATTACTGTTTCTAGCGATATCACAAAATGCACGATCTGAGAAGAGCAGACCTATAGTATCGAATATTGAAATTTTGACCTGACTTCTAGTGTCATATGTAGGGTTTGGTGTTTTCACTTTAAGCCGATAGCCAGTATATACAACAGTAAAGCACACCAAATGCCCGTTCTCTAAAGTAGGTTAGTGGTGTTTGTGATAGTGGATCCCTATTACGGGCTTCCCTGTCGAGCTGCCATTTTTTTTCGGGTTTTCGCCTTGGGTTGTTCTAGTAGGAAAAAGCCAGGGGAGGGGGCGGGGAGAGTTGTTTTGTGAGTATTTATCGTCTGCTTCCTGATCGTCGTATACGTGTTCGTTTGCATATAGGCGTTGTATTATGTAAACGCCTCCGCCTTCCGCCCGCTTTCCTCCTCGCCGCCCGTACACGTGGCGCAGGCGGACTTGCGAACAATCTCCGCAGGAGGCGTCCGTCATTAACTTGCAAACGCTGCCCATGGCTTAAGATGGACCGAGCTCTCTTCGATCTAGGCTTTCTAACACAAGTATGCCTGGAGTCATGGACATTTTTTTGTCCATGCTGCTCCAGCAACTTTGGCAGAAACAAAAACTATGCCTATGCAAAAAAGAAATGAACCAGTCGTTATTGTGACACAGATATTGACGTAATTACGTGAAACGTCGGGACGAGTGCCGCAGCGCAGGCTTAATGTTTGTTCTACGCTTATCTTACAATTCTTCATTCGCCTATCTCCCTCGTAGATTGCAGCCACCGAGTCTTCCAAACGCTTTGCGGAAGATGCACCATATTTCTTTGAGTCACCGACATTTTAAGAAAGGTGGGGCGTGGCGAGCGTCGAGCATGTTGTTATCTCTCAGCAGCCAATCAGATTGCTGCGTTAGCCGATGAGCAAGCAAATGAACGAATCACGATGCAAGGATCGTGAACAGAAGCCACGCCTCCCTGTCAGTAGTTATAAAAAAGGTTCGAGGCACTCCTAAGCACTTCTTCTGAGTTGTGAATGCGAAAGCATGCAGGCTCCTCGTCTGCTGCATCATTTCGTCCGCTACGTACTTTTCGTCGCCCGTCAGCGCTCTCGAGCGGCGGGCTGACCTTGGACGCTCCGTGTTAATGGCGCGCTGAGGGACACGCAGCGCCATGGGGTGAGCGGTCGTTGAAACTGACGCGCAGCGGCCAATGGGAGCCTCGTCGACGCGCGCCAGCCAATGGGACCGAAGCCGAAAATCCATCAGCTTCCCTCCACTCCTTTGGTATCGGGGAATTAAGGTGCGGTTGGCTAGTTTTTCGCGTGGTTTCATAGCTGGGAGCTGGCTTCACTTGGGGAAAGGATTTAAGGTGCCATTTGGCGCGGTTTCAAAGCTGATTACGTCGGCTCGCTCCACGAGAAAGTTAATGCTTTGGCATTAATATATACAGGGTCAGCCCTCCCTTCTCCCTCCCGGTCGACGCAACTGGGCTGGGACGTGGTGAAACACTAAGAGATATCGAAAAAAGAGGGGATTGTTGTTTTTGCTGTGCCACCCTTTCTTATTCTTCTTGACGTTGAGAGAGGTGTTTTCCAAGCACAACACACCCGGTGCCATCGTCACCTTCAAGTGGGGAGATTTATTGCATTTTTAGCTTGTAGGCAACTGTCTTAAACGAATTCTAGAAATCCATCCTTGCGGCTTCAACGAAAAGACAAAAGCGTAAGATCAATTGTATATTATTGACGAACGCGTTTAGAACTCATGTTGATGCTCCGATGAAAAGAGTTGTTCTTAACCGAAACTAAGTCCCAGCTCTCCTAACGTGCCATTTAGTATACGGGGTGCTTCGAGGAGCGCTAGCGAAATCGCTACTCGGAAAAGTAAGCATCCCACTACACTGAGAAGAGGTCGTTGTCATATTGTTGTCTGTCAAACGGCCTTTTGGAAATATTAATAACATTCGGAATAATTTGGTTCGTATTTACATTTGAGTAATTGTAACGACCTATTTAGTATACTGAGAGCTATGGTTTTTGACATATACCTTAGTTACAAGGGCACCCTCAAGCGTAGATAAGTGTGTCTGGCTGCCGCCTTCGCTCATAGATGGCGGCAACCTCTCCAGCCTTTCCACTCTGGCTTGCCGACTTGCGGCCGGCCATTACTTCATTCCCGCCATTGTACAGCTTTGCTGGTCTTCCTTCACAAAAATGAAAAAGCTGAAATTTTTTTTATTTTTTAGTTTTGATGGGGAGAGTTGTTCAAGCATTCATTTCACACCATTCATATTCTTGTTATCATTCGGGAACGAGCTGTACTGCCCCCACGTTGCAACATTTGGCGTCACGTTTTCGGCGTTGCCAGCGAGCCTCTTTGGTCAGACCAAATTTTAAGATGGAAAAACTTCGCGGAAAGTGTAATATTGTTACTTTTAATTCGAGTGACTCAGTTGCGTCTATTAAGGCATTCAAGCAATTTTGAAACAAGTCAGTGTGAGTATTCAAATTTCACCGGAGCTCGCCTTTAATCGAGGGTCTGAGATCGTGATCTTGACCTGCTGTTCCAAGGCCGTCGTGATCGGGCGTAGGAACCGTAAAATATTCTAAACTCATGTCTCGACTCTTTTTTTTTATTTATTGGACTGACGAATTTTTGTTTGTGATGCTAAGAAATTACACTTTGTGCACGAAACATTCGAAATCGTCGCCGTCTTCTATCATGCATGAAGTAAGTGATAGTTTTCTTAAGAAAGAGAGAGGTACTCTTTGAAGAGATCTTGTAGGACATTATGGGGACGACGCCGCCTAGGAAGTGGTCCAGGGCTTCTGAAAAAAGAGATGGTAATGCTATTTAGGTACGACGTAATCACGGGCGTTGCTGAGAGATTTTGTTTTTTATCATATAAGTCGTTCATCTGTTGTAGGCCTTACAAACTATGACGAAGCAAAACCTACCACGTTTGCCAGCTGCATAAATTTGCCAAATTCGGTGCAAGCTTCGTCTCTTAGAAAATTTTGGTGACTTTGAATGTGTCCTATACTTCGTTTCACCTTCCGTCCAGACGCAGCCGATGCTACGAGATTATATGACGAATCACACAGCGTCAAAAGGGCTCCATCATGGTGTTCGTAATGGTTCTGTCTGTGTTTTTCATCGCTGAACCAATCATAAACCGAACAAGCCTAGTGATTTGCACTTTTGACGCGGCTTAGATTGGTCCCGTTCCCTCGTAGCATCCGCTGCGTCTGGACGGAAGGTGAAACGAAGTATAGAGATCAATTTTCTTAACGATCGTAGTGGCGATACTCGCGCGGTAAATATAGAATAACCTAGTAAACCTATTCTGTACTTTGTTCAACCTTATGATGGTCCTCAACGGATACTACGAGCCTTCAAGCCCAATCTAATGTCGTGCAAGTGTCAGGTGACCGTTGGGCTGGCAGAAGCGACGCGCGGTATGCGTCGTAATTCGTACCTGCTACCAGAGTGTCAAACAGGAACCGAACCGAACCGAAAACCGGAACCCATTCGTTATTTTTAGCCGAACCAGAATTCAACCCAAACGAAATCTGCGCCGCCATCTTACAACTAAACATAAACTGAACCGAAAAAACCCACAAAAACATAACGGTAACCGGTCCAGTACGGTCCACGTTTTTTTAATTTTTATATATCTACTGGGTGAAACAAGGAGACGGCAGGCTCTTTAAATCGACCGGAAAATTCGGTTTCTTAACCTATCGCGCTACGACTTTGTGCAGCGTTGCCCACAGATGGTGCATTTTTTTCGTAAAATTTGCAAAGAGCGATCTTATTTGAGGAAAAAGTAAAGAAAGAAAAGGCTTAGCTCCTATGGAAACGCAGCGACGCCACCGGTCTTCAAACAACACGGCGCCGTCTCGCACGGGAGACAAGAGATGGCGCAAGCGGTCGCGACGCCAACTGCCGCCAACGAACGAGCAGACGACGCCGAGAGCCGGCGTGTTCAGCAGACAAGGAACTGCAGTTCCTTGTTGTTACCACGCCTGTTTTTGTTTCTGCGACTGTCGCCGCCTGCGGAACGCGAGCCGCTTTTGAGTCGAAAGGATCGTCTGCTAAAGTGCCGGCTCTCGGCGCCGTATGCTCGTTCGTTGGCGGCGTTCGTTGCGCCATCTCTTGTCTCCCGTGCGAGACGGCGCCGTGTTGTTTGCAGACCGGTGGCGTCGCTGCGTTTCCATGGGAGCTAAGCCTTTTTCTTTCTTTACTTTTTCCTCAGGTAAGTTCGTTCTTTGCAAATTTCACAAAAAAATGCACCATCTGTGGGCAACGCTGCACAAAGTCGTAGCGCGATAGGTTAAGAAACTGAATTTTCCGGTCGATTTAAAGAGCCTGCCGTCTCCTTGTTTCACCTAGTATATATATTTTTTACAAACTGAATATTTGAGACAAAAAAAATGGCAGCTGTATTTCTATGTAGGGATCAAATCGTCATATACATGTGACTGCAGTGTCTGACATACTGTTGGTTTTCGTGGCGCTTTCTTATTGGCACTGTGATTAATCATGTATCATGCGATCACGTGACGTCGTGTAGTCAGTACATGCTGTAAAGTATAATCACGTAACGTAACGGGGCTCCTTGACCTCACGTGACGTAGTCCCGTTACTCACTGCGTCAGGTAGGTTTAAATTGAGAACGCGACTACGTTCATTACCGTTGTTGACACCGTGACTTCACATGACATCATGACTTTGCACCGCGAGTCACGTGACACCAGGATATCCCCGGTTGTCATGAGCCCGAGTGGAGTGCTCACCTTCATGACAATCAGCATCGCCAAACATTCTTGTAATGGCTCGTGTTGAGTCAAAGATGAGGATAGCGGATGTCTGAAGCTCAACCCATGCGTTATGTTTTGCCAACCCCAGCGCATGACTATGATGAACACTGATGGTATATAATTAGCGTCAGATCACGTGGCCGCTTGTTTCATTTGAAAGATGAGGATGAGAAAGTATTTTTTATGTGTCTGACATATCATGGGGAGGAAAACTAATGTGTGTTTTTGCAAGTTATAAATGTCAAGGATTAGTTGTTAGCGATATGTAGTGAAATTACACAAATTGTTGCACAGCGAATTTTGCATGTACACATCAGTACCTGAGAAAGTTCTCCCCGAGAATAGAAGCATTGAAAAGGCTAAATGTACTTTTGGCGCAGCCCTCTAAATTGGAAGAAATCTGATGAAAAACCAAATCACTGCTACCTTTTTCTTTATCTCCTATACGTGCATCTGTGAAATGAAGTTCGAACTAGTTGTCTTTTTATAACACCTTCATACCCAGCGCTTTACAGTCTCATTGTATTTTTACAGAGTGATCCATCCAATGGGTACATGAATTCCGCATGACTTTCATCAATAAAGACTTGACCACTCCAGCTTTAACATATTTTGCGTGACAACTTTTTTACTTAAAAAAGGTTCAACATTTTATTTTCCGTATTCCTTACAAAGACCTCCTTCAACATGCAAACGTAAATCTAGAGTCTGAAGGATCCTATCCTCTCGCTGTTCTATGGTGAACCTTAGCTGCGGAGCTGCTGTTCTCACCAATTTTTCCAAAGCATATGAATCACTATTCTAAAAAGTACAAATAAAAATATAACCTACATACCGCCTTACTAAGCAACTATTTGAGGCACTTTCGTCTAAGCTGTCAGTTATCGTGCTGTCTAATGCAGTAAGATAAATTTCTACCAGTATTGGAGCCATGGACGATCCTATACAAACTCCATCTCTCTGTATGTATTTCTGACCACTGTACTCAACTACTGTTGCTTGGAGGTATAGGTTGTGGGCATTCTGTGGGATGGATGTATGGATTCTAATGGCTATACGTTTCGTAACGGGCAGTAGCTTGCGCCACCTAGCCTAGGTCTGAAAACACAAACATATGAATCCTCCCACCCTTTTAAGACCAATTTCTCCCTCTAACAATCACCAGACAGTGTGGGATATCAAGAGGATGATCTTCGGGGATCGGGCAAAAAAGACCTAAAAACTTCACGCCCCCCCCCCCCGACCCCGACTTCTTGCCCCCGGCGAGGGAGTCGCCAATTTTTCTCTGGTCATACCTTGACGGCGTTACCCCAACACCATACCCACTGGAAGACATGGTTGAGACATCGGACCGACGCCACGCGAGAAGGAGTCCTAATTTTCCTCTGTTCCGCCTGTTTCAGCTGTGCAAGTTAGTTGTGTATCATTCAATTTTTCCTAGATAATTTCTAACAATCTTCTAGTCGCCTCTTCGTGACTGTAATACTTTCCTCATCCGCCCTTCCATCGTCGCCAGCAAAACTCAGGGCTCCAGCTAAACCCGTTACTCTTTTGGGGAGGGCAGGGCGAAGCCGCGTGCACTTCAAAACAAAGTGCTCTAGTGTCTCGCTCTCATTATGTCAGGCGACACATAATGTGTCTGTCTTCTGAAATTTAGCCCTATATGTCCTCGTCCTCAAAACTCCCGTTCTTGCCTCGAACAGCAAAGAACTTTCCAGTGAATTGTTAAACACATTTGTTTGACGAAAATAATCCCTGGAGTAGGGGAACAAGAAGGAGAAAGGACAAAAACCGAAATCTCCAAACGCAGTTAGCTGACTGGTGCGCGACCGAAAAAATCCGCCTGATCCGGGTATCGAACCCGGGACCTCTCCATTTCCAGTGGAGCGCTCTACCAACTGAGCTAACCAGGGGTTAGACGTCAGTAGAGCAAACGGGTTTTATCAGGTTTCACCAGTCTAACACCAACAAGGGTGAAAGGCTTGCATTTGAAGGTTATGATTATAACGCAATCAAATGCAAAGGTGCAAGCGAGCTGGACAAGAATGACGCAAATAACCTTGGAGAAGGGAACAAGAAGGACAAAGGACAAACACAAATCTCCAAATCTTCGGTCGCGCACCAGTCACCTAGCTGTGTTTGGAGATTTGTGTTTGTCCTTTGTCCTTCTTGTTCCCCTTCTCCAAGGATTATTTTCGTCATTCGTCTCCAGCTCGCTTGCACCTTTGCATTTAATTGCATTATAAACATTTTTTTTTCTTTTTTTGATTTTCTGTTTTTGGGACCTGACGATTGTTAGAGCTGATTTTTTCCGCATTTTTGCCTCCAACATTTTCCCTTCTGCCTCTTTAACTCCCTTTTCCACTGAAGTAGTCTGCTCAGCCCCATGACTAGCGTGTAGGTATTTAAATGTAAGCTTTCGGGTTCGGTTTGTCCATTTTGTGTTTAAGCTTTTCATTTATAAATACTTTAATAACTTCCGTACCCACCACGTATCATCATTTTGATCAACCTTTGTTCAAATTCTTATTTACTAATTGCCTCCTCCTCTCAAAAGACGACAAGCCAATGTCCCCTGCACTCCTCATTTCGTATCTTTCTATGTGCTCCCAATGTCAATCTGCCTAGGCTTTAATTAAACATGAAGAAGATACATAGAAAGGGGGGACGGACAACAATGACTTCCATTCCTTTCATATAAGCCTGGCTAGGCTTTTCTGTCGAATCTTTAAGCCCCATCGAACCTCTCCTTTATTGCAGAGTACCACATTGCCAAAAGACTCCCAAATATTCGTATTTTCCTACATGGTCTACTACAGTGTCTTTTATCTTCAGGGATCCCCTCTTTTCGTCGTTAAACATCATTACTCCAGACTTGTCACTACTAAAATTGATACCCAAGGTATTTCCTTTCCACATATTCCGGGTTACTTGGTTATCTGCCCTGAATACTATGTCGTCCGCGTACATAAGTCCTGGTATTACCTGGATTACATTTCTCTCTCCTTTCATATAACCCACATCAAAACCTAAGTTATGATGTGAGTTACATCCATGTACCCTGAGGTACATGGATGTAACAGGAAGGATGGGGAGGCGGAGAACGCTATCGCCATGATCACGTCGATTTGTCGAATCGGGGGGAAGGGGGAAGGGGCAACGAGAGAGAGCCTTGCGCAGTTAACGCGTAAATGTGAGAAACGTCGGGGAGAGGAACAACAGTTCCTCAGCTGCAAAGTCGGGTTTTCTGTTCATCCATAAGCATTTTTGTATGCAGGGAAAGGACACCAACTGCTATTGCTGTAAGATGAGAAATGTTCAGGTATGTGCGAATATCGCTTCAAATTGAGTACGGCGAGACAATGCTCTGTATAGTGGGTAGACGCCTCGCTTCTACCCACCATTCTTCCAATCAGAGCTCAGCGCTCTGACCTCTCTGAGCGCTATCATCTCCTCTCCCTTAGTTTTATGGCGTAAAGCACTGTGTTGTCATTGGCAGCTAAATATAGCCTGTAAGCCGTGGCTTTCCTTTGCTCTGTGATGGTTACGAGTGATGCAGGATAATTGAATCTATTCTAATTGCTGTTTGCTCTCTCCTAAAATTTGAATGTCGCTTTAATTTAGTTTGCTTTAATCACTCATACTCACTAACAGTTAAGAATCCCAGGGCGTGGTGAGTCCTGACCATCTAATTTTCTCTTCACAACCAGCGAGATTACGGCATTGTCTGATATGAACGCCGGAGGACAAATCACGAAGAGTATGTGTCAACTTACGTGATAAGTCACTCCTTGCGGTTCATAAGCTGTCACAGTAGTTGAGTCGTCCATCTTATTGTTTTCATCCCGCTTGATTCCGCTACTTATTGTTTTCTTTTAAGGGCCACCGCGATTGAATGTTTATACTCTAACGAATATTTGAACGGAACCCGGTGCGTCAATCACTCATAGAGTTAGTTCCGTTACTGTTGGGCCATAGGCCACCTCGAGAGTACTAAGTATAGTATCTCACCTTAACCAAATACGTCCTTCGGGCTGAAGAACCTGGGACAAAAATAAATTATTCTTTGAAACGTTTTCAAAAGAATAGGGATGTTTTATGGTATCTTCACAAAACTGTCTTGCGGAACTTTGCTAGAGAAAAGGTTGAGCAATCCCCGAATACACCGGCGTACATACTCCACCTGCTTCACCCCAGAGGGGTCTGTTTAAGCCAACAGGTGGTCCTGTGGTTAATAATAGCATTATCGATGTCTATCTGCGTGAAGTAGACATAATGCGACAATTCTGCCTTCTTCCTTTTGCGCGTCACATGATACATAAAGAGTCCGGTGCGCGAGGTGTCTGTAATGTATGCTATCAGTGTTTTGTGCGGGCTTCCCCGGACAATTCTAGGTAAACGAGCTATTTTCAATAATAAGCGAGGAACATGCGATGCCCAGGATAAGCTCTCCGTCTCATTCTCGAGTATTCCAAATGACGTTTGGTTCATTGAGGTTATACTATTCGCGACTCCAGCGGACTATAGGGGCGCGCTGGTCAGGCAAAATGGCGGACGAAAGGAGGTCGTTTTCGTCGTTCAACATGTGGACCACAACAAATGTCTTGCACTGCAGCGTAAAATCGGTCTTACATATAAAAGCAAAGCGATTTTTTGACGGTAGAAACCTTCTTCTAGTCAGTGCGTAGGAATGACACGGCGGAAGCATAAAACAATTACTGGGAACGATGTTTTTTTCTATGCTGCCAATACGAGAACCAAGCAGCGATAGCAGACGACAGAGTCGAAACGACCTCCTCTCTGAGCTTCTCGGCGTTGCCGCTACGCGGCGTCGATTTCGCTGGAGTTGCGAATACTCACACGTGGGACAATTATCATTATGAAGACTCTTTCCCTCTTAGAAGAGAGAAAGAGTTTTCTGGAACGCTTGCAAAGACGCGCCCTGCACGCATCACATTTTTCGGATCTAGTCGTATTCCGAGCTTCGTGATTGGTTGGAATCCTCCCATTGTTTTTCGTGATTGGCTGTCTTATGTTTTGTAGGAAAGAGAACTCAGAGACTTTTGTTTAGATCGTCTGTTTGCCTACCGACCCCTCATCATAAAATGGGGAAATAACCCTTAACAGCTCCGCTGTAAAAAAAAAAAAAGGGGGGGGGGAGGCGGGAGAGACAAGGAAGGGAGAGGCAAGCTTGTGAAGATCCATAACTATTTTCTCCAGGTATGTACCTGACCCATGATGGCACATCAACATTCCTGGCAGATTTTCTCTACAACAAAATCCTTCTCCGTTAGCTTGCACGTGACCACCTGTCAAGACAATACGCTGAAAACTATATAAGTCAGGGGTGCTAGTGCCTCTACTTACCAGTTCGGGCCTGAGGGCCATAATCGAAGAATTCACCGCAGATCCCGTACTCGTCACACAGCGCTTCGTCGCTGAAAAACATATCGTCTGGATTATGGCTGCGGTCGCCACTCTCCGACAAATATGGCGGCTGTGAGCGGGTTAGGCCTAAAGCCACTTCATGTTTTAAAAGTAGCGCAATGAGCATCGTTGCACGAGGCACGTGCAACGTGCAGTCCTTGGGAAGATTATGGCGGCACAGCGCAGCACTGAGCTAGGTTTCAGACGCCATGATCTTACCAGAAGTGGCGCGCGGCACGTGTCTCGAGCATTTCCACAACAATGAATGGCGCCACTTTTCCCAGAATAAAGGGGCTTTAGTAATACTCTGTTTCACCTTATGTTGTACCGCAGCGAAGGCTAGAAGCGCGAGCTCATAGCGTTGGCAGCTGCCCTTGGTGCATGAGAGCTTGTGCCGCCGAGATCTGCCCTAGAAGAAGGAGCTCGCGGCTTGTAGCCTTTCCTGCGGTACAACACAAGGTGAAACAGAGTATAGGCCGTGCCATGTGCCAGTTCACCCGCAACCGGCTTCAAAATGGTTTGCCCCGATCATTACGCTCAACACCTTCGTCAGTCTATTGGCGGCTGTCTTTGCGCAAGCAAGCTTCCAGGGGCTTGGTCATCTTCAGAGAAACGATGGAAGGACTAACTATACTTTCCTTCTACCCCGCCGATGAAGGTTGTAGAATACGCAATGCCTGGTTCACGCGGTTGCTTAAGTTGTATTCAGAACGATGTAGGCCACACACTGATACGATAGTAACGGCAAAGTCACGTGGACAACTGTTCGTGCTACACAGCGTGAAAAGCAATGCAACGCGCACCGAATTTCGTTAAGCCATTACGAGTCACGATCTTCCCCACGGTCCTGTTGTTGCTGCATGCCGCTTTCGATGCTATGGACACAACCAACGCAGCTTCCTTGACATCGGTGGTCATCTCACCAAGCCTTTCCGTCATTTTTGAGGGACACGAACCATTTCCTCCAGAAAATATACCAGCTAACCATTCCCACAGATTCATTTCTAGTAACATTATACTTAACTGCGCTGTACATCGACATTCTGCATGATGGCGGCATGGCAGCTGTAGCTGGAGCGTACAATTCTTCAATTCTCGATTTTCCAGTACTTAACCAAATTATTACGACCCGTGCTTGAATGCAACCATTTTGATTTCGAAGTTTAACATTACGTACAAATTAGCAGGACCGCCATAGGCACAAAAATGGCCCCAAAGTATGCCTACAATATCATGGCAGATTAGAAAGTCGGTTTCTCGCAGATCGTCTAACATTTCTATAAGAGGTATATTGACGATATTTGTTATGATATGGACAAGCACAGAGGACGAGCTCAACACATTTATCTCGAAATACACTTTGGCTCATTTTTCTATTCGGTTCAGCCCGAATGTATCGCAGCGGGCAAATAGTTTCTCGGACGTTACCATCAAAATTTAGGAAAACAATCTTTCCACTAAACTCTACAGAAATCCCACGGACAGGCAGAAATACCTTAATTGCGATAGCTGCCACCCCCGCTACTGCAAAAAATAGTCGGCCCTATTCTAAGGCGCATAGGTACAAACGGATATGCAGCAGCGAGCAAGACTTCAAACAAAACACAGGTACTCTAATGACAGCACTTATTAGGCAAAATTATCTGACAGGCGTCATCAACTGTGCTATAAAAAGGCTGGTACACTAAACCACACGACAGCCATCGACGAAAAACAAAACAAACAAACGTTCGAAACTCAGAGAATAATGAATATAATGTGGTGCTAACCATACATGTACGTAACGCGTTACGAGTAACGAGTTACTTGTACCTAGTTACTATTTTCGGTAACGAGTAACGTATTTAGTTACTTTTTTAGAAAAGGAACGAGTAACGGTAGTTAGTTACTTTGAAGGCCAAGTAACGAGTAACGGTATCTCGTTACTTTTGAGGAGTAACGTGTACAACACCGCTTAAACGGTCTTGTTTTTATTCTAGCCTGAGTATGCGTCTATTGTGACAAAGGCAGATGGACAACCCGAAAAACAACTAAACAGTATGACAGTACAGCAACGTATATCGCTAACACGTCAGTCGAACAGTTCGACTGACATGTCCAGCGATAAACGTTGCTGTACTGAACTCTACAGCTCGGAATGTCCTTCACCCATCCAGCACAATCAGGTTCGTTGGTTGAACCTTCTAGAAACGGGTACGGACCGAATGTAAACCCGAAGGTTGCAAACACGGGAAGGCACATAACCCATTACCCGTTGTCCTCAAGGAAGGCGCAGTTCTCAAAGATTCACCAGCTCTTCTGAAGCACAACACTGCCGTTCCTTCGAGCGCGTCGGTAGAACGACGCTTCAGCGTCGCCGGAGATGTATTCCCAAGGAAGCGGCGAAACATAACTGATGAAAACTTCTACAGGCAGCTGCTGCTTAAGGGCAATGACTACTAAAAAGAAAACAATAAACCATGAAACAAAAACAGTTGTGTATTTGGTCGTCAAAGTAACGTGGAAAGTAACTCGTTCCATTTGAGGTAACTCACGTGTTCTTTTTGAGAATCGGTAACGAGTAACGTATTTAGTTACTTTTTGAGCGAGTAACGAGTAACGGTATTTAGTTACTTTTTTGGGGTAACGTGTACATGTCTGGTGCTAACCTACAAAAGTATCCTTACCAACATCAACAACATCCTACGCAAACATTTGAATATTCTCTCAATAAACCAACGTCGAGGAAAAAGCTTTAAACACATACTAGTACGATCCAAAACCACATTTAAGGAGTTCCTCGGATCTCGGCAATGTTATGGGCCGCGGTGCAAAGTGTGCAGCGATATGACAGAATCCGCAGTAGCAAGAAGTGCACATTCGACTTCACCTTTAGGATAAATGGAAATTATGATTGTAACACAGCTAATGTTGTCTATCTGTTGCACTGCCGGGTATGCCACATGCAGTATATTGGATAGTCCGATCTCCCCTTCCATCTAAGATTTAACAATCATAAGTCCCACCTTATCACAATCCCCAATCTCCCGCTTTCCATACTTATGCGTCTGGATCCACACCACATGAACAAAATATTTGCAGCTATACTTGAATCTGGATTCAGTACAGGACGCGAGAGGGAGCAAAGAGAATCGTACCTAATGAAAAAGTGAAACACGTTTCAAGCGGGCATTAACGAGAGCGCCGGTTTGCTTAGTTGCTTGAATCTTGAACGGTTAATCTCCTCGGAACCCCTACATTGAAGGGAAAACGAATAGACGGAGTCCCCTGCCTAGAGATTTCCACGCAATGCACATCATTGCGACTTCGAGAAATGTCTTCGCTCTCGGGCCCGAAATGGGAAGGCGGGCCGCGGGTGAAAAAAAAAAATAAAAGAAATAAGGGAAATAAGAGAAAGGGGGGGGGGGTGCACGCTTGCATGAGGGTGTTCAAGGATTGCTCAACAGTAGAACTATATAACCGCTTTGGAACTAAGTACGTTCAGAGCTGATGTCTCATAGGTCGTTCTAGCTGTTTCTTTACTGCTCCGTCTGCAGCTCGAAACGATGCCGTCGCTGGTGGGTGTTTATTTAGCACACTCTTATTCACCAGCTCAAAGCACGTGGAGCGAAAGCTCGCGCAGCAGAAGCCAGGATCGTGTGTTCAATCTCCACCCATGCCCGTTTCGATCTGGATGAGCATTGTACCTGCGTGCGGTCGTGTGTCACTACTGCCTGATGCACGTTAAAGACCCCAGGCGAGCAAATGTACTGAACTGGCTCAATTTCTCACCTACAGCTGAGACACCGGACGCCCATTGGGCTGACTAACTGCCGGCTGTATACACATACACACAACACAGTTACTTTACTTATTCCCACTGTAGTCTATAAAGTGCTGGACGATTGGGATACGCTGCTCTTAAAGGTGGGCTGTATTGATTATCTGCTTGCGTCTCTATCCGATCATCATCTCTTCTTGGGTCTGCACGATGCGGAAGTATTTTGCCATACACTACGTTGGGTATACCGGTTAAAGCACCTTACATTTCTGGAGGTAGTCGTATGCTCAAGGCTGATGAACCTGTAAATACGCAACAGCATAAAATTAATATTTTTGGAACATTTTTTTTTGTGTGCCACGGCGTTTTTGGCAAGCTATGAAATCAATCACTAAATGGTCCGGAAACCGTATTCCTTGTACAGGTCGCAATCTGGTCAAATTGAAGAAATACGGGTCTGATTGCGAAGCCTTTGATGTAATGCTTAGTCAGTGTATCAGGAACAGAAATCTTTTATACACGCTTCAGATGGAGACTTCACTGTAATTAAATGTACAGTATACTCACAAGTGACCAAAGCTAGAAGGAGGAAGGCGATCAGTGGATTGGGCCTCATGTTGGAATCTCGACGTCTGCTTCTAAACCTGTCTATTGGATGGCTCCTGGCAATCTTAAAAGTAGGTTCTGCAACCGCCTGGTTTTAAGCAGACCCCAAGCTTGAGTGTTTGTCAGAGACAAAGAGAGTTGGAGAGGACGTATTCCCCTCGGATGATGGGCTTTCGGTACTAAGTTTAGAAACTTGGACACTTCAGTTTGTGCAAAACGACGTGTGCCACTAATTATCAGATGCAAGTGTGGTCAAGTGTCTGCATTTAGGGGAGAAAACGTATTTGGGTGAAATTTGTGGGTTGTCGTAGAAACTTGAAACCTAAATGCCTCAAGTTTATGTCTCTTGGCGACATCGTAAGCTGGGTCCTAGTACTGCTATACGTTCCA
The DNA here is from genome assembly GCA_037355805.1 of Ixodes ricinus. NCBI lineage: Eukaryota > Metazoa > Arthropoda > Arachnida > Ixodida > Ixodidae > Ixodes > Ixodes ricinus. The sequence goes on from JAZHYW010003454.1 coordinate 96,233, forward strand.
TCACTGCTGAGTCACGATTTTCTTCCCGTCAAAGGAATGAGCATTCTCTGTTACAGGTTTTGTGTCACAATTCACAATTCAACTTCCTGTTGCGGGGGTCTAATAAACTTTTACGATCTGGCATCAAAATGTAGAGTCTTGGAATTCTTCTCCCCTCTTGCTAGTCTAGTATTTCGCGTAACGTTGGAGCTCCGGTTATTGTTGGCGTTCATGGCGAGCAAGGCGAGTTTGCGTTTTTACGACTCTCAAATAGCTTTCGCTCACAAGTTTAGTCCGCATTTTTATTGCGCTTCTGTGGAGCTGTAGCGAGATATGATTGTGTAGGATTGACGTTTAGACCACACATGTTCCCAGTTACGTGTACTCGTATTAATCAAAGTATACTTCGAAACTTTGGGATCGTAATTCGTATTCCCGTTTTTACTAGTTTGTAACTTCGTGTCTCCGTCACTGTTATATTGCACTTTTAGCTAATTTGTTTTCTCGTTGTATTTGAAGCAGTTGAAGGTCCATACCGCCATTTTGAAGTTGTTCTTGACATGATTTATTTCCGTGTACGCGTAGTTTTTCCCACCTTTGAAGGGGTTCTCTGTTTCTTGTTAACATTTATTCTACTTGAAATTATGGGCTGCGCTGAGCCAGTCTGCGGGAGCTGACCCATCAGGCCACGATGGCGCTTTAGTCGCGGCGCAGCAGGTCCTGCCGCCATCTCGTGATAACTACGATTATGAACGTAACGACTGTTTACAAAAATCACAGTCCACACGTGCTAAATCACAGTTCAGCCAGCGCTCGCTCGCCATTGCGCCCAGCCGGAAAGTTCGCACGGGGAACACACAAACGCAGCAATGAGCGTGCCCTCATACGCTTTTTATGGAAAGGTGCATATTATAATCGACTTAGCATTCAGTTCTCGCTCCATCGCATATCACACTCTGTCGTGACCGTTGAAAGGGCCGGCGTTCAAACCACGAGCCCCAACATGTCGAGTGTCGACGTCCGGCTGATCCAGCCTCGTCCTCGTCGTCAAGTTTCAATTTCCTTCTCTCCGAGTCACGAGTCTGGGGTGCATACAAACGCGTCCTAAATAACTACTACTCAGTGCTGAATTTATTTTTCTTTACTGAGACAAACGCTGTAAACGGTTTGGACACCATTGTTGCTTGGCTGTCAGGCCGAGCGTTTCTACGACACGACGGAGACAATCTATCGGCGTCCAAAATTGCGTCGTCACTGCACTCGTTGTCTTTGGGGGATTTGATATCTCCGGCTGAACCAAATCACGCACATGTAGAAAGAAGCGCAGGATTGCAGTGTTAGCAGATGTACAATGTCCATGAGCGCCCTAACAATGCGCATGAGCAGAAGCCTCACTTCGTGCTTTTTGAACAAGTAGCGTGTTTCCTCAAAGCGCCGACTGCGCGCGACGCTCTGAACCTTTTGGTATCGTATAGGTCTGTTTCTCTCGGCCAGTGGGCGCTCTAGAGTCCACCAGACGCGACCACAAAAGAGCTGCCTCCGTTAGCGTCCGCGAGACGCGACCATTTAGTGCTGACGTGAAGCGGCGTCCTAGCGTCCCATCGTGCGGCATCCACGGGCGTCAACTATAGCGTCTGTCCATCGGCACTAACCGTTTGGAAGGTCGTCATGCGACCTTAATACGAGGAACGTTCATAAAGTTCGTATTTTTGTCACGAAGGAATAGAGATTCAGCAATCAAACTCGAGTAGGAGTTGAGGCTTTCTCTACATGTTCACCACCAAAAGTTACCCACTTTTTCCAGTGATTCACCACGTGCCGGAGGCATTGTTATAGAACTCCTCGTTTTGAGTGTTCAGAAATCGCTCCACTTCAGCAATCACTTCGTCGCCGTCCTTGAAATGCTTTTCTCTTATTTGGCCACACTGGAAGCGTCTGCGCCATTTAACCAAAGTGTCATAAACTGGGGCGTTGTCCCCGAAAACGCTCCCAGATTGAAATGAATATCCTTGGCATTGGTTCCCTTCGAATGAAACAAACGGATCACTGCATGTGCTTGGCACCGACGGGCGGTGCCATTTTTGTTTCGACCCCCTAGTGGCGTTCCGGGCTATTATAGCATGCGATGTTTATACTGTGCGGGAACTAGAGGGATACGTGCTCATGTTGATGCCTGTTTTGTTCCGTTTTTTGCAATTTTTTGTGCCGATAATACGAACTTTATGAACGCCCCTCGTAATATCCGATTTCGCTCGCCAGGGGCGCTGTTCAAAACTTGAGAGCTACATGTCTATGGCGGAGCACAGGAAGACTATGAACCGAAAGACGCCATTTTGCGATCTCGAGAAAGTGCATCCTTAAGCGCGAGGGTTGACGTTAACGGGAAAAGAAAGCATCGAGGCACTTGGTGTGAGTAGATGTAGTCTTTCTAAGTACTTGTGCGCTAACGACTAAACGCCAACGCGCTGTAAACAAACGAGCCCGCGTTTGCCCACACCAGGTGTGGGCACTGTGCATGAGCCCGAAACCAAATCCGGAAGAAGTGGAAGTGTTTACGCATGCGTGGTAGCGACAGCAGCGCCACCGCAGTGGCGTGATGTTGGTTACTTGAGTTGGTGCGTAGCAACTGGACGTTCTTGAAAGCAACGAGTTGGAAGTGAACACTGTCGTATTTTTGTCCCGTGAATTCGATTATCGCGAGCATTTGACCCGAACGTGTCACTAGATGCGAGAAAAACCCAAGAACCAAGCACTGGGTGTGACGCCATACCCAGAGGTTTCAGCCTCCTTGCGCATTCCGCTCTGAGGGACCGTGTACAGCGTTTTGAGAGCCCACCTCTTAGAGGCCCGTTTCCGGGTTGAGCGGCCTCGGCGTCGGCTGGCGTAACCGCGCGTTGCATTATGGCACGTTTCCCATAATGACGTCACACGTGGCGTCACGTGTGACGTCACGAGGGTAAAATTTTTAGCTTAAATTGGGCGGGAATTTTTTCGCTCAATTTAGCCGGGAAGTTGACATCATGGGACCTCAACACCAATTCAGTTTACCCGGTAAATTTAGCGGGAAAATTTTCGCTAAATTTTCCGATAAATTTAGTGGGGAAATTCACGTCACGTGCCCTCGACACCAATTCAGTCTCCCTCTTAATTTAGCGGGAAAATTTTCGCTAAGGTTTTCGCAAAATTTAACGGAAAATTTTCGGTAAATTTTTCGCTAAATTTAGCGGGAATATTTCCCGCTATATTGAGCGGGGAATTTTTCGCTTAATTTAGCGGTAAATTTTGCGAACATTTCTCGCTAAATGGGAGCGGAACAGGAGAGGTAGAGGAGAGTGCAAGGGAGGGAGCAGGGCCATACCCTCCCCTTCGTACCCTCCCCTCCTCCTCTTCCTGAAGAGCTGCGCTCTAATTCGGCACAACGGAGAATTGTAAACACCTTCAAATTTTTGACTGCTCGGGTAAGAGCTTGAGGAAGCCCTGGAAATGCTAAGAACTCTCTATAATACTTCACGATTCGCTTCTCCCACCGAACCCGCAGGGAAGGAGAGGCTTCAACGCTATTTTTAAAGCGCTGTTGTGGCTACTTGGTGCATCCTGCTGAAATATAATTTTAAAATTCGTGATCCTGGAGGCCAAGTGAAGACGATTTATGCTTTCGCCCTCAAATACAGAACCACACTTGGGAAGTAATTCGTTACAAGTAACGGATCACTTGTAATCCGTTACTTGTTTAAGTAATTTTGTAATTGCGACGTCACGTTTTTTTGGAAGTAATTTGTAATATATTTCGTTACAAGATATTGGTAACGGATTTTCTTAATTACTCGTTACGTTTTAAAAATATGAGCCTAATACAATAACTGAAGCAATATGAGCAGAACATTCAGCAGTATAAAGATCGCAAGTTCAACAAACAGAAAACATCAGGGTGAGAAGAATAGCCGAAACGAAAACGTGATATTTTGTATGAGCGGTCACTAGAACCACTAGAAAAACGGGCAAGGCATGCACAAATATACGAAAGAAAAAGATCAAGTAAGACAACGCCGAGTAGGCTTTCCGTCGCCTTCCATCGTCTTTTTCTTCTTCTCCCTGGCAGGAGAAAGCTCTTCGTGTCTAATTGTTTTTCTCTTTTACACCGTTTCACCCTTTCCAACTTCTTCGACGTCTCCCGCCACCTGCACATACATCAAACACGGGTTCGTACCCTTTATTCGCGGGTTCACAACTCGCGTAGGAGACGATGTATCCCCGCGCCGGGGAGGGGGGGGGGGAGGGAGGGAGGGGGGGGGTCGAACTTTCTATCTTTGATGTGCGCTACTTTATTCTAGCACGCTCTTGAGGCACGGCTGTAAAGCGCCCGGCGCGAGGCTAAGAGCATCGTCTTCCAGGGTACGGACGATACTTATTTTGGTTTACTTGTCAATGGCAGCACGTAGCTGCCTTGGGGTTGTATGGGGATACTCTCATTAAACGTTTGTCGTAGAGAATTGATCTCGGTAGCTTCTCCCCGTCGGACGTGATGACAGCCGTGTTCGACTTGCCTAGCCGACGGACGGCTACGATGTGGATCCTCTCTGATTCGAATCCGCAGTTGAGGACGTCGTCGCGCGTGTTTTTGTCTGTAGGGTAGATACCTTTTCGTCTATGCAGTACTGAAGGCTCGGAAGGCATTTACAGGAAGAGCATTTGGCCGCTGTACCTCGACACATCTCCTCCGAGTCCGTACAGACCGAAGTGGTGTTGGCCTGCTCGATGAGGTGCATCGAGAACGATCCTGTAGTGTGCAGCTTTGTGCAGTGCATCTTAAAGGGAAACTGAAGCGGTTCTGCATTTGAAACAAAGGCCTAAATCATCTTAATTTAGCCTCCAGGATCGCAAATATCGAGATTATTTTTTTTTAATTTCGTGCACGGAGGCTGCAGAAATTATTTTCAAAGTGCTGCCGAAGCCCCTTCTTCCTGTGCCGTGACGTCATATTAGGGGACTTAGAAATTCCCGCTCTCGCGCATCTTCAGCGACTTTCAAAGCTTTGCACGCGCAACCTTGCTATCTTCAAAAAAGTCAGAAAGAGACGTCACGTCTGGTTTCAGCGCGAGAAATATACTTCGCAAACTTGCAGTTGCACGTGCTGCCCACACGAGCTACACGCGCTTGGCGGCCCAAAGATCTATGTATGACGTCATGACTGGCCGTAGCTTTTTTCGTGTTTTTCGCGTTTATAATAGACCGATCTCACCAAGCGTTCGGCGCATGCGTGACGCCGCCATAACTTTAGTTCGCAGCACTGATCTCTATGTTTATTTGCTGATCGCGTTTGGCCAGCTCCGCCTATGGACCGGAATGCGGTCACTGGCGGCCATCTTCGGGCAGAGTTATATCATCTCCCAGCCATCATTGCAATATGGCGGACAGCGCAATGGCGGCAGGCTGCCATATAAAAGCCGTGGATCTAGTACACTGTACCGTGGGTGATATTTCGTCCTTGATTGAAGTTGTTCGACAAAGCAGACTCTGAGAACTGGCGTGAACGGTGCCTCGTCTTTGGGGACCCGGCGAAAGTTCTACGAAAGCGCAGCACCGGGGAAAAGCAGTGCAGCTCGCATCGAAAGCCGATTCCGTAGCGGCGTCTGCTTTCGATGCTTCTTTCGATGCGACTTTTGATGTGTGCTGTGCTGCTTTTCCCTGATGCTGTGCGATTTCGTGAAACTTTTACCGGGTCCTCAAAGACCGGGCTACCGTTCACGCCGGGTTTCGAAAACATGTTTCGTCAAACAATTTTTATCAATCACGGAATATCACCCACGCTATTTCTGATGGCAGCCTGCCATCACCAACTGCCAAAACGCCATCTGACATGGATAGATGATGGCGGCTGCCTAGTGGCTTCAGCAGCTGTATCTTGGCTAGAGGTGATATAACTCTACCTAAAGATGGCCGCCAGTGACCGCATTCGCGGAGCGGGCAAACGCGATCCAGCAATTGTCATTGAGATCAGTGGTTCGCAGGAGGCAGGCAGCAGTACACAAGACGGCTCGTGCCGCCTCATGCTCCACACGCGCAGAGCTCCAGCGAGGTTGTCGCATCGTGCAGAAAGACTAAAGCCAACACTAAAGCTCCCTCGATGCAGTTCGGCAGCGGTGGCGTAGTCAATCTGGCTGGTGAGATCGGTCTATTCGTTTCAGCTTGGGTCCAGACGCAGCCGATGCTACAAGCGCGAGCTCCGGGCTTCCAGCGTCCCTGCCAAGCACGCGCGCTCGTGCAATGCAAGCACTATTCAGGGCCACACGCTCGCGCTCGTAGCATCGGCTGCGTCTGGACCCAAGCTGAAACGAAGTATAGTTACATCTTCGGGTGAAAACAAAGGAGATATTCAGATTCACGGGATATAAATACGCCAAACTTCACCTCTAACTCGTTCTTTTTTTTTAAAAAGTGGGTCAGTTTTACTTTAAGTGACTGAAGGGAGGGCTTGATTGAGACGATATTTTCGTGCGTGGGGCGAACGTTGTATTCAAAGAGACGCCATCGGGGTCGTACCGCTACCGTAGGCCTGAAGTGAAGGGTCTACTCGTATCCTTAACCCTTGTTTCTTGATGGTGACTGTATTCCGGTCTTCCTTGTCTAAGCGCAATATGTCTTGCGTCTCGGTGGCGGCCGCGCTATCAAGCGAGCTGCCGGTTGCCGGTCGCAGTAGTGCAGTTCTTTCAGCGCCTTGGCGTTGACTTCCCGCTGCGCTCGCCTTCGTGTCGTCTGGAGTCATTGTTATAGACGTATAATATCTGTAGAGTTCGGCGATGTTGTCCCCGTTCACGGCTGTTTCTTGACTGATTTGTTCTTCTTACCCTTCTTGGGCTTGCTTGAATTGGAACCTTCGAGAAAGTTCTTAAATATGTCGATGAGGCGTTCTCTCGGAATCGCCGAAAGTAAAGCCTTCAGCGCGAATTCCACGGAATAGATTTTTTTAGGCTCTAGAAAACTCACCGAGAGGAGGTGTGTTTTCTATGACGCGCTGTGCTCTTGCGATCAGCGAAGTTCTTGGCTGGTCTGTCGCAGTGGCGGCAGGTCTCGCCTGACCTGCTGGACGCGAGTCCATCGCCAGGTCTCGTTCCGCAGAAGCGTCCGTGGCGGGTGGGGGCTGGTAGTCGATGGAGTTGTTGAAGCCATTGGTATTATATTCTAGGCTTAAAAACTGGAGCTAAAGAAAATGCGTTCAATCTCTTTGGCTGCTTCTTCATTCCTCTAGAAGGGGAAACAACATTTCGTTGCTACCTTTTTCGCCTTTTTTTTCTTAGAGTGCAAAAGCGTGAACATAAAGAAAGAAACAAAAGTGTTCGAAACAAAAGGGTCAATAGTCTATTTTATACCGAACGCTTTTGCCCACGCATCCCTTTGTGCGTGATGGCGACACCGATGCCCAACGACTTCGCCTTGATGTATCGTAGCTATCCGTGTGACTGTACTTTTGATTAACACAGGACTGCTCAACTTTTTTTTCTATTGTACATTTTTCTTTTGCACTTGAAGTTTCTTTGAGAACAACGTTGTGGGAGTCGTTGTCTACATCGCTTATTTTCTTTTGCGGGTACATTTTCCCATCTCTGAAGGTATCTTTCTTTCTTTTTTGGTGACGATCAGCTTGTTATTTGCATTGATTATGACTGAAATTATAGGCTGCGGTGAGGCAGTCTGTGCATGGGGGCTGACTCATCCAGCCTTGACGGTGTTATGTTTCTGGCGCATGCTGCTCGAGCAGACGTCTCGCGATTTCGACCTGTACCATCGACTTGGGCTTAGTTTGTGTTCCAGCCTACCACAGGCCGTCGAGGCCGTTGAAAAGGTGTTCAAACCCCGAGGCCCTAAATTGCGAGCGTCAGCATCCACCTGATCAGCCTCCTCCTCGCCCTCAGGTTTAGTTTCCTTCTTTCTTTTTCAGGAGTTCGGGCTGCATATAAACACCTTTTAAGTAAGGAGGCTTTAATGCTGAATGTTGAACATCACAGGGCAATGCGGCCTACAGACAGCACTTTGCGTCCCGCGTTTGCCTCTTTTGGGGACACTGAACATTGAGCCCTCCGACGTTGTTAAATCTGTTCCACTTCAAATCCGACAGCAGCGACGGTATGCAAGTTCGTCTGTTTCTTGCACGGGGTTGGCGGTGACGTCAGAACGCCGAGGTCTGATTGGCTCGATTGGAAGCATAGCGGGTAGACCTTAAGGTAGCTATTCTTCCATTCTTCAGCCAATCAGAACTCGGCGTTCTGACGTCACCGCAAGCCCTGCGCAAAAAGCAGACGAACTTGCTCTCCGCATGCGATCAAATGGAACCAATCCTGCTGCGCCAAAAGAGCACGGCACGGAGCTGGTTGTCCTTGTGGGCTCGCTACCACCGGCTACACTAATCGCGCGCAGAAAGAAGCGCTGGAGCGCGCAGTCCTGACTGTGGTGGGAATTTATTTAGTTGGTCACAGCTAACGCAGAAAAGCGTCGGGCACCGCGACGTTGCCATTTTGGTCGCTGCTTGGGCTCGGTCGTGGGCTCCGGTCGTACTCCAAGTGAAACGGAGTATGAGAGCTGTCAGTTGGTGTTGTGCAGACCCTTTCGAGCGGGCTGTTCGCCGCTTGATGCTTTTCTAGGAGTGCGGAATGTTCCCTGCGAAAATGCGATCTGTTCGTTCCGTGGACGTCGGTCCCATCCCCGAAAAGAGAATGCCTCCGATTCGTGGGCGACTTGTTTTTCCTGCGGGGAACTTAGAGAACTGGAGACATTCCGCGGACGTTTTTCGGAGTCGTCCGCTGTCACATTTTGTGGGCAATCGACGTGAACGGTCCGCGTTTTCTTCGCCATCCTTCGTTCGCTTCATCCGCACCTGTGGATCCGAGTGTCGCTCTCTACGCGCTGCTGCTGAATCGGAGTAACCTGCTCTTCGTGGACATCGACGACCGACCATCGCCCTCATCCTTAAAAGTTCTGCACTCTCCCTATCTTTAAAAACGTTATCTGTAATCACTACACCAAGCAATCTACACCTTCTCAATTCCGTAAAACGTGTGAGTTAGCCATTGTAATCTTTACTGTTTCTAGCGATATCACAAATGCCCGACCTGAGAATAGCAGCCCTATAGAATGGAATATTGAAATTTTGACTTGACCCTTAGTGTCATAGGTAGTGTTTGGTGTTTTGACTTTAAGCCGATAGTCAGTATATACAACAGTAAAGCACATCAAATGCCCGTTCTCTAAAGTAGGTTCGATTTGTTTGTCGTCGTGTCTCCGTATTAGAGGCTTCCTTGCCGAGCTACCAGTTATTTTCGGTTTTCGCCCTGTGTTGCGGTAGCAGGAAAAAGCCGGGGGGAGGTGGGGGAAAGAGAGTTGTTTTGTGAGTATTTATCTTTTGCTTCCTTATCGCCGTATACGCGTTTTTTTTTGTTCTTTTTTTTGCCTATAGGTTTTGTATTGTTTTAGGAGTCTTAATCTCGTTGTCGAGGCGGGACAGCTTGAAAGTGTTTTTTCCTTGCTCAGGTGACGCGAGCCCCTGATTTGGTGGCGGAAATTAGTTATACTTATAATACAGACAAAGAACGTGCTTAGATAATATTTCAAGTTTAATTGGATGAAGTCCTTTTTACCACTGGAACACTGGAACCCGATCTGGCAGAAGGTTGATAAAGCATCTTTACCATTTCTATTGGCCGGTTCATTCAAAATCTCTGTGTCCACTAATGTTTCTTGATTATAACAATGAAGTTAGTTATTGACTCGGTAGTTGCCTTCAGTTATTTAGCAATGATGTCGTTCATTATCGTGCTACGATCAGTTAGGATCCTGCTGCGCTAACTATAACCTACTTTTAGTTGGTCGATTGCTGGCAGACTGGCTGACGTCTATTCGATGAGTAATGATGGACATTATTTTCTAAATTTCAATATGTTTTCTCTCTCAATCTTTCTATCTCTTTCTTAATCCAGTGTTTTAACTCTATTGACTTTACCTGTAGAAGATTTTTCGGGACTCGCCACATTGTGAATGTTTGAAGTTGTTTTTGGTTATAGCAGTGCACGCTTACAAACTTTGCCGGACCATAGTTTTATTCGGGCGCCGTTCGCAGGTTCGCCACCCCAACTTTGAGTCGGAAGCCGAAAGCGTCTGAAGTTGTAGTTGAACCAAAATGCTGATCAGCCTCGTTGCACCAACAAAACTTAAAATAATGCAAGCCCGTGCTCCATACTTTTGGCTTCATCTCAGCGAGGTCGAGCGAAGATGCAGACTGGTCACGAGAGCTGCGTAAGTCTTCGGCTGGGCCTCGTGTCCAATCAGCGTGTCAAAGGATGCTCGCTATCGCACTCGGGTCCAATTGCTGACTCGGAGCCATTCGACCCTGACGCCGTTCCATGACGGAAGGGGAGGACGTGCGAAGGACTCTATTATTCTGGCCGGTGTTGGTCACGCAGACGCAAGTGAAGAGCCTGTATTACAGAGAGATTCCAACTGGTCGACCGAGGTCGCGTGGTTGCAACACGAGCTGCGAGGAGGTGGCAAAAGCGACGACCGTCTGCGAACGCCTCCGCCTTTCCGCCCGCTTTCCTCCTCGCCGCCCGTACACGTGGCGCAGGCGGACTTGCGACCGATCTCCGCAGGATGCGTTCGCCATTAAATTGCAAGCGCTCCCCATGGCTCAAGATGGACCGAGCTCTCTTCGATCTAGGCTCTTTAACGCAAGTTTGCCTGGAGTCATGGACATTTTTTTTTGTCCATGGTACTCCAGCAACTTTGGCAAAAACAAGACTATACCTATGCAAAAAAAAATAAAAAATTTAAACAGTTTCCGTTGTGAAACGAAGCATCACGTAATCACGTGCAACGTCATGCTGCGTGCCGCAGCGAAGATTTAATTTTTGGCCTACACTTACGTCTTAAAATCCGTCCTTTTTCCAAGCGATTGATTTTACTAAACACATCGTGCGTTATGCACCAGATTTCTTAGCCTCACAGACATCTTAAGAAACGTAGTGCGTGGCGAATCCTTCTAATCTTATAACTGCTCCGCAGCCAATGAGATTGCTGCATTAGCCGATGAAACCGGCGAATAACCACTCAGGATGCAAGGATCGTGAACCTAATGAGCGACACCCTACGTTTCTGAAACTGTCGGTGACTTTAAAAGAAAACATATTCAGCTGCCTCTTCCCCCTCCCTCTCTTGCCACGCCACTGGTCTCGAATGTGGTACGATATTGAGACATATTGAAAAAAAGAAGTGATTGTTTTGTTTGCTGTGCAACCCTGTTTTGTTGTTGTTGTTCATGACGTTGAGAGAGGTTTCTCCGAGGGCAACACACCCGGAGTAATGGTCACCTTCAAGTGGGGAGATTTATTGACGTTCCGGGACCAACTTTTTTATCAGCGCCGCAGCTACGGGACCCACTATGGGAAGCGTCTTCGTTCCCACTTTCTATACGCTGCAAAGAAGAGACAAAAGCGTAATGTACATGAGTGAATGGTACATTCTTGAAGAGCACCTTGAAACGCACGTTGAGGCTCCGATCAAAAGTTTTGTTCGTATATGAGAATAAGTCTCACCTGCCCTAACATGCCATTTAGAATATAGGGTGCTTCACGGAACTCTTGCGAAACCGCACCTCCGAAAAGTACGTATCGTACTGATAATAAAGAAAATTAACAGCAATGTGAACATTTTGGTTCCTATTTAAAGGAGTGGTGCAACGATATTCAGTTCGAATGTTTTTCACTTTACACGAGCTTACTGGCACTAGTGGGACTCAAGGACACTCGCACGCAACGCCATTGGCCAAGAAACTCCTTTGTTGCGGTGTAATTTCAAAGACAAAAGCGATCATTTTCCTTCAATCTCTCTTTTGCAAAATTTGATGACGTAACGTGGGGATCGCAGTACCCTCCAGTGACGATATTTGAATGCGGTTCATAGATTGGACCCGAGCATTGCATGGGCACTCGCTTTGGGCTCGTGATAATTACTAGCTCGAGAAGCATTCCGATAACGGCCCGTGTCCAATCGCTGCAACAACGACAAAAGCCGAGCCATAACAATGTCTGGAACTCAGCGCTTGTCCTGTGCTTTGCCAACCCCAGCGCGTGGCTATGATCAGCATTGGCGGCATATAATCGGCTCCAGATCACGTGGCCGCTCGTTCTGGCTGCGAGTTGAGGGGGTAAATGCTGCTCGTTTTTCTTTAATTTTTTTCTGAGACTTCTATTGCGTGGGGTGAAAAACGAACACGTGTTTAATAGGTCATTAACGTCAGGGATCCGTTCTAAGTGGTATTTGCGCAAAGTACAAAAATTGTTGCATCGCCCCTTTAAATTTGAGTAATTTTAACCTCCTATTAGGTACACGTAAAGCCATGGTTTGATTTATACCCTGATTACATGGGCTCCCTTAGGCGCAGTTAAGTTTGAATGAAGTAACACCTGCGGTTAAGTGTTACCTCAGTCGCCCTAAATCGCAGTTACCCTTAAATGTGGTTAGCAGGTAGTGCGAACTAGTATACATATATATTTACCCGTGCCTCCTTAAAGGGATTGTCCGGTCAAATTTTGTATTCGAGGAAACCAATTGAATATCATTGTTATTGCCTCGAGACGGATCGTACGTGCAATATCTGAATTTTGTATGCCCCTCTGCGTGAGTAATTGAATTTGTGCTGCTCAGATCGCATTCTAGCGTAAACGCTGCTTTCGTTGGCAACATTGAAGCTCTGACGTCACAAAACACAAAGCGAGCATTTTGTCTGCTTCAGCGTGCTTCGTTTTTCTTGTTGTGCTCGACTTGTTTCGTAGTTGGGTGAGATTTTTGTTGCGCGGTTGGGTGCCACAACCACCGGGCAGCACATACGAGCCAAGACATGACGTTCCACACTTCTCCGCGAGACGTGCAGTGACGAGCGAAGTGGATCGTCGCCGTGCATAGGGCCTATGGTTCCCGTCAAGATCGAGATCCCGCTATGCAGCAATCATCTCACAAAGAGAGCTACGAGCTGAGCTCTAAGCGGACAGAAGGCTCGTAAGCTGAGGTGTGATGCTGTGCGCAACGATAATAAACTGCGTCCATTCACTCCTCGTCCAAATCGGATTAATCAATTTGATTATGCAGCGAAACCCAAACCAACAGCAAGGCCACCTGGAAACGATACCAGAAGTTGTATTCCAGCGGCGTCTCAAGGGGGGCGGGGGAGGGGGGGGCGGTCGCGACGGGCCACGCGAGGCGGGTGGGGGGGGGGGGGTCGCGGCGGGCTATTGCTCCGGGTGCCGCTGACCCCCGCGACGCCACTGGTTGTATTTAGCATGCGTTCAGCCCGATTCTGTGTGACCCGCGTGTGAAAATGGAGCGTGACTACGATTCATCAAGCTCGTCCAAGTCAAGTGACGACATGCATTTGAACGATTCGCCGTTTGTTTTCGACCCGCGGACATCGCCTCTGAGGAGCGACCCGCAGCCTCATCACCGATCCAGTGGATCCGCTGACGTGTACCCAGATGCCGCTTCGTGTACTTAGGTGCCGCTTCAGAGGAGAAATCTGCATCCTTTGCTTTGCAAGCGCCCCTAGTTCGGTCGGTGGCCGTCGCAGTTGTGTTTGCGCGAAACGGCATACGTTTGCTCGAAGCTTATGGCTGTCTGCGAGTAATTTCCTGCTAAAAGGCGTGACTTTTTTTGCACATGCTTGGGAACTGCATTAAAGAACCGTATTTAGGTAGGGTACAGCCTAGGAGACTATATAATTCGAAACAAAATACAATACATTCATCGACCAACGCTTGTTATCCCGACCATCCGACAAACCTTTGCGTTTTGTGACGTCACGCAGCACCTACGGATGTCAGCCATTGCCACTGGCGAAATTCGGGGTGCAGTTTCGTACATAGGCTCATGAAAGGTTTAATTAATAACGGGAGATCATATATCAAAATAAAAATGACCTTTCTCTACATGAAGGCTCCCTCGACGTAACGAGCGCAAGAACTTAAGTACTTCCGGTTTTGACCGGACAATCCTCTTTAATAACACCAAAGCTAAGGCGGACCTCAGTTTCAGCAATGTGCGGTTAAGGGTCGCCGCGTCACTGCGGTATTTGAAACTTCATGGGCAGCATCTGAAACCACGACCTCAGCGCACCTTACAAAATATGTGTCACTCTTTGTGTGTTACCCCCCCCCCCCAAAAAAAAAAAAAAAAATAAAGTAAAAAACTTTACAATGCTGACAAATGCTGGTAAGCACTGAATGTGCCATAGAACTTCCAGTAAAGAAGAGAAGGGCGTCTGAAAGGCACAGGAGATTCGTTTCATTTCTGACATATGCCGTGAGATGGCCCTGCACGACAGGGAAGGCCCCGAAGCGCGCGACCACCCTTCACGCGGCGCTCGAATAGAGCTCTCTTTTGCGTGGTCCGTACCTCCGACCTTGGATAGCTCAATCGGTAAAAGCTGTTGGACCAGAGTCTCAAGGTGCTGAGTTTACATCCTACCGGGAGACTGAAGTATTTTTATGTGGTTCCCTTAGCGCGTAACACTTTTTGGTGCCAGTTTTTCGTTACAAATGACTGCTGGAATCGGTCCGTTACAGTCAGCCGTCAGAGACAGCCAAACATTGCAGAACTCAGTGAAAATCGGCTTATAAAACGTATTATGTGTTAAAGAAAACATTCCATCTGAACGCGTTTTAAAGTTTCGGTTTTTAATCAAAGCGTCAGCAGTCATGCTCCCGCTGACCAAAGTGCATGACTACCGCCTCGCCCCCCTCGTGGAGAAGATTGAAGTGTTGCTTGAGCCGGTGACATCAAACGCTGTGCTGTTCAAATGGCAATGCAAGAATAAGGTTCGATTTTTTGGGCTCACATCCTTCATTCGAACAACGCGGTGGCGCACCTTGGTGTCGCGCTTTGGGCACGGAGGAGCAGGACCGCCGGCGCGGCGCGTTTTGGTATAGTTAATGAAAACGTAAAACAAAGCAACAAAATTTAGTATTTTTGTTTTGTTGTTGAGGTGGCGGTTGTCTTATATTTTTGCAAAGTGCGCTGATTTGTTTATTTATGATACCCTAAAATTTTTTTAATGAAACCGTACTTTTTATTTCTATTATAATTAACTTTGATATAAAATTTCCAGGGAACAGAATTGCAAAATAACGGCCTCTTTTTTTTCGAAAGGGGGTCAATCTTCTAACTATGGGGGTAGACAGCTTCAGGAGGCGACATGAGGCCACCAAAAATGAAGCAAGAAGTGTGGAGGGACACGCCCCAGAGGGTGACCAAGGCATCTGTTGAGTCAGCTCTCCTTTTCGTCCAATAACGTCTCTTCGTGTTGGTCATCGGTGGGTGCGTATCCCTCCAGAGTTCTGGCTTCACTTCTTGTGGCCTCATGTCACCTCCCCAAGCTTCCCACGTCCATGACCTGTCTAGAGCGTGGGCACAACTGATAAAACCATGGCCACCTTGAAAGAAAAGGCCTGCCATAGCCTCCTCTACACGGAGGCTATAGCAGCCCCCCCCCTCCCACAAATCGCCACACACTCCGAAGTTGTTCGAGAGCTGTCGCCAAACGACAGACGGGTACGTCTTGGCGTTGCCGGGTGCTAGCGCCGCGCTCTTTGGGACACCCTTCACGATGCTTGCATACGGGGACGCCACAGCGAACACGTCTGCAGCTTTGCGGCTCACTCCCGTCAAGCTTCATCATACTTTCCTCTAGAGCGCGTGTTCGACACACCGGTCGGACACGCGCTCTGGACTTCTAGTTCTAAGTAGTCGCGTATTAATGCTGGCACAAACTAAGTGAGAGGGGGAGGTCGGAGTGCGAAGGAGACGGGGGACGTCGAAACGCCGATCTCTGGCTTGGAACGATTAGTGTTTCGACTTGAAGCTAGCTTCCTTTTGTATCCACTGTCGAATGCGTTAGAACGCAGGCGCCTCCGGCCTTTCGCTTTCGCATTTGCACGCTTTGGACGCGTGCAGTGGAGACAAAGGCAGCTGGCTCTGATCCTTTCCACTAATCGTTCCAAGCAGAGCTCGGCCTTTTGACGTCTCGTCGTCTCCTCGTTTTCTCCAGGGATTTGCCCGCATACCACAGGAGAGCATTGCTAGACTTATGCCAGATTCGAGAGTGGCGTAATCGCCCGAACGTATATTTCTAAGTTGCGGTGCTACGGCTGCTGAAACCCTTGCGTAAGCCCTCTTCTCATCTCGCTGTCCCATGCCTCGAACAGTATTTATTTCACCGATGCGGAGTACACTTACTAGATTTCCAGAGGTCTCCATGCTTTGGGGTAGGTAAAAAGAAAAAGCAGACGGCAGATGTTGAAGCTTCCACACAAGAGAAACACCGTAACATATCCCGGAGATGTAAAAAAAAAAAAAAAAAAAACGTACCATATTTTAGGTGCCAAGGTGCGGAAACTCATATAACAGTAAGCAACGTCTCCGGCAAGAGTATAGCAGCGCTAATCAAGAGCGACTCTAATAAAATAAATGTGTTCACTGAAACAGCGAGCTATACCTTGTTTCACCGACCGCAGTCGACTCTACGACCCGTTCGAGCCAATCAAGCCGCGACAAAAGTGCATCGCCATGGCGCTCGTCGTCTTTGCGTGTTTGTTACAGTGTTGTACACGTTCCTCAAAGAAAGAAAGGGAACCTCGTTCCCTTTGATTTTTGGAACGTGTTCGCGTTACAAGTTCCATATGTAAAAAAGGAATTCGTTCCCGTTGCAGTTAACAAAATGGAACGGATCGTTACTTTTATGTTACATTTGTATTTTGCTGATTATCATAATTAGTCAAATCCAGCAAAGTTTTTTTTAGTCTATTTCGTTAAATAGAAACATACGAATTTGAATGCCATGATGGAAGGGCACCAGGAGAAGAAAACAAGCGAAAGCAGAGTTTCACTTCTTGATATAGGTATTCACCTTCAAAATATCACCGTTTAACCATGTTCATGTTTGTGGTGGGCGATTTAGACGAGCCAAATGTGCTGTTAGCCTACATCGCACGAGCGTTTTACAACAGCCTCACACGTTTCAATCAAACAAAGTCCCTTGTTCGAACTTAACAACAATTGCTTCTCGATGCTGCTGTCCGCAAGACGATCAAGTGAAGACGAGCGTAAAGGCCGGTTCAGACACTTGCGTTTGAGTGCGTTTGACTGCGTTGCGTCGAGAACCGAAAGCGAGTCACCGGCACATCTGTGCTTCGTATGAAGCAGGGAATCAAATTCAAGGAATCATCTTGGCACGCGATATAAGCAGCAGGGATGTCCTGGTTTCTCGCTGCCGCAACGTAGTCAAACGCAGTCAAACGCAACTGTCTGAACCAGGCTTAAGGCTTTTGGTGGTTGGATTCGTTGTTCACTGTGAAGGGAAGGGGGGGGAAGGAATAAAGGTTAATTTTTGGTTATCTTTTAAGTGACCGATCTTCGGGATACAAGGGGGGCTTGATTAGCGAAAAGTAAAACAATGCCAAAACAACGTAAGACAAGAAGACGAAGTGTGCGAACCGAGCGCTGACTCTAACTGATTAATTGGAAGAAAGCGCAAATCGACAAGCATCACAGATCATAAAAAAACCTCAAGTTACCTTCCTCCCCCTCCCCGCACATGTCAGACTTGCTCTATAATGCCATCTCTTTGTCAAATAATACGATGGAAGGCACTTGCTCTATAATGCCAACTCTTTGTCAAATAATACGATGGAAGGCAAACTGACGCACCTATCTTTTGCTACGAAATATAAAAATGCTTTATAAAATTTCTCAAGTCATGTGTTGACTGTGTCGTCCTAAGATACTCCTTTTGTGAAGAACGGGTTTGCAACCGCACCTATCACTGTGTACAGCCAAGTTGCCTGCTGGCGGTGATCTAACCGATAGAGGATACAAGGGTGCGTTCGATGTCTGGTAACCTGTTCTTTTCTTGCAGATTTAGGTCTTTTTGTGGAAGTTCAGTGAAGGGCTGTAGTCTGCCTTATAGTTCTGGGTGTATCAGGATTCGTGGAAGCAAAGGAAGTGGTTGAGCTTGAAATGTCTCTCCTTCTCTGTCTTCTCTTTCAACTAAAACTTCTGCTTCTTGTACCGCAGTCTTGGGCACTGAAAAAATAATCGATGTCCGCCAGCTGTCCGGCACCCGACTGTAGCCAAGCGAGGGCCACACAAAATAAACCCTAAGTAAATAAAAAAAAAGTTACCGAGATCCTGCTTTTTGTAAAGATATTGTTTTTGCACTTTTATAATTTCCCTCTCAGAAATCAAATCAAAATTACCCCACTGCACGAAAAAAGGAGCGCGGTTCCTCTTTCCGTTTTAGTAGCGTTCTTTCGTTCCTCCTTAAAAGAACGCGCTCGCAGGAACGCCGTTCCGTACAGCAGTGGTTTGTTAAGACAGAAGAAGTGTTTCCTCATCTCAGGCATTAGCTCTGCTCACGTTCTTCAGTAAAACGTTATACAGATAGTATATTAGTTTCGTAATATTATTAAACATTTCACGAAGTACACTTAAAGCACAAATACGTTCTTTCGTGAAAGTACAGCGTGTCCCCAAAAAGAATAAACAGTTTTTTTTTTTTCCCGAAGCGAATATATTTACGCATAGAGGAATGCTCGTTATTCTCCCAAATGTAGCGCTCGAGGTCCGAGCCAAATGCCAAAGTTTCAGCACTAACCGCTATCTTTATCAAAATGTATGAATTATTTTTAACATTGTCGACGGGACAATGGCGGCCGACTGAGCTGTCGAAGATATGAGCTCTATTGCGACAGTTACCGAAAACGGACGAAAATGGGCTTCATTTTTCCATTGAAAAATTCGGTAGATAACTTATAACTTTTCAATATAATAACGGTTTGTTCTCAAACTTTGTCATCTGGTTCGGATCTCCAACAGTATACATTTTGGCAGACATTGATCATTCGATGATGCATAATTTATTTTTACGGTTACAGACGCACTTTATTTATTAATTCTTTTGGAGGGGAACTATAGAGATGCATTCTATACTTTTTGGGTACACGCTATATATCACACATATATGCTGTTTGTATATTCATCTCTAGTTATCGGACTGGCTCGACACGCGGACTGCGCTGCTAAAACACACGGTAAATTTAAATAATATTAGTACTATGCTCCAAATATTCGAAGTGCAGCAAATTGTATATGCTTCAAGTGTACGTTTCGCTTCGTCGAAATTAGTACACTTATTTTGTATCGTTCTTTTATTCAAAGGTAAACTTATTGTCCCTGCACGCATCACATTTTTCGGATCAAGTCGTATTCCGAGCTTGTGATTGGTTGGAATCCTCCCAATGTTTGTCGTGATTGGCTGTTTTTATATTCTGCAGGAAAGAGAACTCGGAGACTTTTGTTTAGATCGTCTGTTTGCCTACCGACCCCTCATCATGACTATTTTCTCCAGTTATGTACCTGACCCATGATGGCACATCAACTTTCCTGGCAGATTTTCTCTGCAACAAAATCCTTCTCCGTTACCTTGCACGTGACCACCTGTCAAGACAATACGCTGAAAACTATGTATAAGTCAGGGGTGCTAGTGCCTCTACTTACCAGTTCGGGCCTGAGGGCCATAATCGAAGAATTCATCGCAGATCCCGTACTCGTCGCATGAGCGCTTCGTCGCTGAAAAATATATCGTCTGAATTATGGCTGCGGGTTAAGGACTAAATATACTTTCCTTCTACCCGCCGATAAGCGTTGAAAAATGACCAAAGCCTGCTTCGTGCGGTTGCTTAATTTGTATTCGGAACGATGTAGGCCACACACTGATGCGATAGTAACGACAAAGTCACGTGGACAACTGTTCGTGCTACACAGCGTGAAAAGCAATGCAACGCGCACCGAATTTTGTTAAGCCATTACGAGAAACGATCTTCCCCACGGACCTGTTGTTGCTGCATGCCGCTTTCGATGCTATGGACACAACCAACGCAGCTTCCTTGACATCGGTGGTCATCTCACCAACCTTTCCGTCATTTTTGAGGGACACGAACCATTTCCTTCAGAAAATATACCAGTTAACCATTCCCACATATTCATTTCTGGTAACATTATACGTAACTGCGCTGCACATCAACATTCTGCATGATGACGGCATGGCAGCTGTAGCTGGAGCGTATAATTCTTCAATTCTCGATTTTCAGTACTTAACCATATTATTACGACCCGTGCTTGAATGCAACCATTTCTAATTCGAAGATTAACATTACGTACAAATTAGCAGGACCGCCACAGGCACAAAAAAGGCCCCAAAGTATGCCTGGAATATCATGGCAGATTAGAGAGTCGGTTCCTTGCAGATCGTCTAACATTTCCATAAGAGGGATATTGACGATATTTGTTATGATATGAACAAGCACAGAGGACGAACTCAACAAATTTTCCGTACTTTGGCTCATTCCCCATACGGTTCACCCCAACGTATCGCAGCGCGCAATTAGTTTCTCGGACGTTTTTGTCGAAATTTAGCATAACACACCTTCCACTAAACTCTACAGAAAACGCACGGACAGGCAAAAATACCTTAACTACATTAGCTGCCACCCCGCTACTGTAAAAATAGTCGGCCCTATTATAAGGCGCATATGTACAAACGAATATGCAGCAGCGAGCAAGACTTCAAACAAAACACAGGTATTCTAACGACAGCACTTATTACGCAAAAATTATCCGCCAGGCTTCATCAACAGGGCTATAAAAAAGGCTGGTACACTAAACCACACGACAGCCATCAACAAAAAAAAAAACGAAAAACAAAAACAGTTTGAAACTCAGATAATAATCGATACAATGTGGTGCTAATCCACACAAAAGCATCCTTACCAACATCAACAACATCCTACGCAAACATTTGAATATTCTCTCAATAAACCAACGTCGAAGAAAAAGCTTTAAACACATACTAGTACGATCCAAAACCACATTTGAGGAGTTCCTCGGATCTCGACCATGTTATGGGCCGCGGTGCCAAGTGTGCAGCGATATGACAGAATCCTCAGTAGCAAGAAGTGCACATTCGACTTCACCTTTAGGATAAATGGAAATTATGATTGCAACACAGCTAATGTTGTATATCTGTTGCACTGCCGGGTATGCCACATGCAGTATATTTGGACAGTCCGATCTCCCCTTCCGTCTAAGATTTAACAATCATAAGTCCCACCTTATCACAATCCCCAATCTCCCGCTTTCCAAACTTATGCGTCTCGATCCACACCACATAAACAAAATATTTGCAGCTATACTTCAATCTGGATTCAGTACAGGACGCGAGAGGGAGCAAAGAGAATCGTACCTAATGAAAAAGTGAAACACGTTTCAAGCGGGCATTAACGAGAGCGCCGGTCTGCGTAGTTGCTTGCATCTTGAACGGTCAATCTCCTCGGAACCCTTACATTGATGGGAAAACGAATAGACGGAGTCCCCTGCCTAGAGATCTCCCCGCAATGGACATCATACGACTTCGAGAAATGTCTTCGCTCTCGGGCGCGAAATGGGAAGGCGGGCGGTGAAAAAAAAATAATAATAAGGGAAATAAGAGAGAGAGAGAGAGGGGGGGGGCGCACGCTTGCATAGGGGTGTTCAAGGATTGCTCAACAGTAGAACTATATAACCGTTTTGGAACGAACTACGTTCAGAGCTGATGTCTCATAGGTCGTTCTGGCTATTTCTCTACTGCTCAGTCTGCAGCGCGATACGATGCCGTCGTTGGTGTTTATTTAGCACACTCTTATTCACCAGCTCGGAGCACGTGGAGCGAAAGCTCGCGCAGCAGAAGCCAGGATCGTGTGTTCAATCTCCACCCATGCCCTTTTCGATCTGGATGAGCATTGTACCTGCGTGCGGTCGTGTGTCACTACTGCATGATGCACGTTAAAGACCCCAGGCTAGCAAATGTGCTTAACTGGCTCAATTTCTCACCTACAGCTGAGACACCAGATGCCCATAGGGCTGACTACCTTCCGGCTGTATAGACGTGCACAATACAGTTACTTTACTTATTCCCACTGTAGTCTATAAAGTGCTGGATGATTGGGATACGCTGCTCAATACATATAATACACAATACACATATAAGCAGATAATCAATACAGCCCTCTTAAAGGTGGGCTGTATTGAATATCTGCTTGCGTCTCTATCCGATCATCATCTCTTCTTGGGTCTGACGATGCGGAAGTATTTTGCCATACACTACGTTGGGTATACCGGTTAAAGCACCTTACATTTCTGGAGGTAGTAGTATGCTCAAGGCTGATGAACCTGTAAATACGCAACAGCATAAAATTAATCTTTTTGGAACATTTTTTTTTGTTGTGCCGCGGCGTTTTTGGCAAGCTATGAAATCAATCACTAAATGGTCCGGAAACCGTTTTCCTTGTACAGGTCGCAATCTGGTCAAATTGAAAAAAATACGGGTCTGATTGCGAAGCCTTTGATGTAATGCTTAGTCAGTGTATCAGCAACAGAAATCTTTTATACACGCTTCAGATGGAGACTTCACTGTAATTAAATGTACAGTATACTCACAAGTGACCAAAGCTAGAAGGAGGAAGGCGATCAGCGGATTGGGCCTCATGTTGGAATCTCGACGTCTGCTTCTAAACCTGTCTATTAAATGGTTCCTGGCGATCTTAAAAGTAGGTTCTGCAACCGCCTCGTTTTAAGCAGACCCCAAGCTTGAGTGTTTGTCAGAGACAAAGAGAGTTGGAGAGCACGTATTCCGCTCGGACGATGGGCTTTCGGTACTAAGTTTAGAAACTTGGACACTTCAGTTTGTGAAAAACGACGTGTGCCACTAATTATCAGATGCAAGTGTGGTCGAGTGTGTGCATTTAGGGGAGAAAACATATCTGGGTGAAGTTTGTGGGTTGTCGTAGAAACTTGAAACCTAAATGCCTCAAGTTGATGTCTCTTGGCAACATCGTAAGCTGGGTCCTAGTACTGCTATACGTTCCATGACTGCTGAGTCACGATTTCTTCCCGTCAAAGGAATGAGTATTTTCTGTTACAGGTTTTGTGTCACAATTCACAATTCAACTTCCTGTTGCGGGGGTCTAATAAACTTTTACGATCTGGCATCAAAATGTAGAGTTTGAAATTCTTCTCCCCTCTTGCTAGTCTAGTATTTCGCGTAACGTTGGAGCTCCGGTTATTGTTGGCGTTCATGGCGAGCAAGGCGAGTTTGCGTTTTTACGACTCTCAAATAGCTTTTGCTCACAAGCTTAGTCCGCATTTTTATTGCGCTTCTGTGGAGCTGTAGCGAGATACGATTGTGTAGGATTGACGTTTAGACCACACATGTTCCCAGTTACGTGTACTCGTATTAATCAAAGTATAATACTTCGAAACTTTGGGATCGTAATTCGTATTCCCGTTTTTACTAATTTGTAACTTCGTGTCTCTGTCACTGTTATATTGCACTTTTAGCTACTTTGTTTTTTCGTTGTATTTGAATCAGTTGAAGGTCCATACCGCCATTTTGAAGTTGTTCTTGACATGATTTATTTCCGTGTACGCGTAGTTTTTCCCACCTTTGAAGGGGTTCTCTGTTTCTTGTTAACATTTATTCTACTTGAAATTATGGGCTGCGCTGAGCCAGTCCACGGGAGCTGACCCATCAGGCCACGATGGCGCTTTAGTCGCGGCGCAGCAGGTCCTGCCGCCATCTCGTGATAACTACGATTATGAACGTAACGACTGTTTACAAAAATCACAGTCCAAACGTGCTAAATCACAGTTCAGCCAGCGCTCGCTCGCCATTGCGCCCAGCCGGAAAGTTCGCACGGGGAACACACAAACGCAGCAATTGAGCGTGCCCTCATACGCTTTTTATGGAAAGGTACTTATTATAATCGACTTGGGTTCAGTTCTCGCTCCAGCGCATATTACGCTCTCTCGTGACCGTTGAAAGGGACGGCGTTCGAACCACGAGCCCCAACATGTCGAGTGTCGACGTCCGGCTGATCCAGCCTCGTCCTCGTCGTCAAGTTTCAGTTTCCTTCTCTCCGAGTCACGAGTCTGGGGTGCATACAAACGGGTCCTAAATAACTACTACTCAGTGCTGAATTTTTTTCTTTACTGAGACAAACGCTGTAAACGGTTTGGACACTATTGTTGCTTGGCTGTCAGGCCGAGCGTAGTCTACGACACGACGGAGACAATCTATCGGCGCCCAAAATTGCGTCGTCACTGCACTCGTTGTCTTTGTGGGATTTGATATCTCCGGCTGAACCAAATCACGCACATGTAGAAAGAAGCGCAGGATTGCAGTGTTAGCAGATGTACAAAGTCCATGAGCGCCCTTACGATGCGCATGAGCAGACGCCTCACTTCGTTCTTTTTGAAGAAGTAGCGTGTTTCCTCGAAGCGCCGACTGCGCGCGACGCTCCGAACCTTTTGTGATCGTATAGGTCTGTTTCTTTCGAGCCAGGGCAGGCGCCTGCTAGAGTCTACGAGACGCGACCATTTAGTGCTGACGTGAACCGGCGTACTAGCGTCCCATCGTGCAGGCATCCACGGGCGTCAACTATATAGCGTTTGTCCATGGGCACTAACCGTTTGGGAGGTCGCCATGCGAGCTAATAATATCCGATTTCGCTCGCCAGAGGCGCTGTTCAAAACTTGGGAGCTACATGTCTATGGCGGAGCACAGGAACACGATGAACCGAAAGACGCCATTTTGTGATCTCGAGAAAGTGCATCCTTACGCACTTGGGTTGACGTTAACGGTAAAAGAAAGCATCCAGGTACTTGAGGTCAGTAGGTGTAGTCTTTCTAAGTACTTGTGCGCTAACGACTAAACACCAACGCGCTCTTTGCAAACAACCCCGCGTTTGCCCACACCAGGTGTCGGCACTGACATTTGCACGAGCCTCGAAGAGCCAGATTTCGGAAGAACTGGAAGTGTTTGTGCATGCGCGGTGCAGGCCGTATCGAAAGAGCAGGCTTCGGGATCGGCGCGCCACCGCAGTTGGCCTGATGTTGGTTAGTTGAGGTTAGTGTGCGTGTAGCAACTGGAGGTTCTTGAAAGCAACGGCTTGGAAGTGAACACTGTCGTATTTTTGTCCCGTGAATTCGATTATCGCGAGCATTTGACCCGGAACGTATCACTAGATGCGAGAAACACCCAAGAACCAAGCACTGGGTGTGACGCCATACCCAGAGGTTTCAGCCGCCTTGCGCATGCCGCTTGTGAGGGACCGTGTACAGCGTTTTGCGAGCCCACCTCTTAGACGCCCGTTTCCGGGTTGAGCGGCCTCGGCGTCGGCTGGCGTAACCGCGCGTTGCGTTATGGGACGTTTCCCATAATGACTCACACGTGACGTCACATGTGACGTCACGAGGGTAAAATTTTCTAGCCTAAATTGGGCAAGCATTCAGCAGCATAAAGATAGCAAGTTCAACAAAATAGAAAACATCAGGGTGGGGAGAATAGCCGAAAAGAAAACACCATTTTTTGTATGACCGGTCACTAGAACCAGTAGAAAAACGGGCAAGGCAACGGGCAACGCCGAGTGGGCTCTCCGTCGCCTTCCATCCTGTTTTTCTTCTTCTTGCGGTCGGGAGAAAGCTCTTGTTTTTGTCTTTTGCACGATTTCACCCTTTCCATCTTCTTCGACGTCTCCCGCCTCCTGCACAGTCATCAAACGCGGGTCCGTACCCCCTCGATTCGCCGGTTCACAACTCGCGTAGCAAACGATGTATCCTCGCGCCGGGGGGGAGGGGGGTAATGCTTTGTCTTTGATTTGCGCTACTTTATTCTAGCACGCTCTTGAGGCACGGCTAGAAGGCGCCCGGTGCGAAGGCTAAGAGCATCGTCTTCGAGGGTACAGACGATATTTCTTTTGGTTTACTTGTCAATGGCAGCACGTAACTGCCTTGGGCTTGTTGGGGATACTATCATGTAACGTTCGTCGCAGAGAATTTATCTCGGTAGCTTGTCCCCGTCGGACGTGATGACAGCCGTGTTCGACTTGCACTAGCCGACGGACGGCTACGATGTGGATCCCCTCTGATTCGAATCCGCAGTTGAGGACGTCGTCGCGCGTGTTTTTGTCTGTACGGTAGATACCTTTTCGTCTATGCAGTACCGAAGGCTCGGAAGGCCTGTACAGGAAGAGCATTGTGCCCCTGTACCTTGATTTCCGTAATCTCGGTAAGAGTCTTGGCCAGCTCCTCCGAGTCCGTGCAGACCGAAGTGGTGTTGGCCTGCTCGATGAGGTACATCGAGAATGATCCTGTAGTGTGCAGCATTGTGCAGTGCATCCTAAAGGGAAACTGAAGCGGTTCTGCATTTGAGAGAAAGGCCTAAATCATCTTAAGTTAGCCTCCAAAATCGCAAATATCGAGATTATTTTTTTTTTAAATTTCGTGCACGAATGCTGCAAGAATTAATTTTCAAAGTACTACTGAAGCCCCTTCTTCCTGTGGCGTGACGTCATATTAGGGGTCTTAGGAATTCCCACTTTCGCGCATCTTCAGCGACTTTCAAAGCTATGCACGCGCAACCTTGCTGTCTTCAAAAATGTCAGAAAGAGACATCACGACTGGTGTCAGTGCGAGGAAATATGCTTCGCAAACTTGCAGTTGCACGTGCTGCCTACACGAGCTACACGCGCTTGGCGGCCCAAAGATCTCTGTATGACGTCATGACTGGCCGTAGCTTTTTTCTTGTTTTTTCGCGTTTAGTTACATCTTCGGGTGAAAACAAAGGAGATATTCAGATTCACGGTATATAAATACGCCAAACTTCACCTCTAACTCGCCCCTTTTTTTCTTTTTTTAAACAAGTGGTTCAGTTTTGCTTTAAGTGACTGAAGGAGGGCTTGATTGACACTTGATACTTTGTGCGTGGGACGAACGTTGTATTCAAAGAGACGCCATCGGGGTCGTACCGCTACCGTAGGCCTGAAGTGAAGGGTCTACTCGTATCCTTAGCCCTTGTTTCTTCTTGGTGACTGTATTCCGGTCTTTCTTGTCTAAGCGCAATATGGCTTGCGTCTCGGTGGCGGCCGCGCTATCAAGCGAGCTGCCGGTTGCCGGTGGCAGTAGTGCAGTTCTTTCAGCGCCTTGGCGTTGACTTCCCGCTGCGCTCGCCTTCGTGTCGTCTGGCGTCATTGTTATAGACGTATAATATCTGTAGAGTTCGGCGATGTTGTCCCCGTTCACGGCTGTTTCTTGACTGATTTGTTTTTCTTACCCTTCTTGGGCTTGCTTGAATTCGAACCTTCGACAAAGTTCTTAAATATGTCGATGAGGCGTTCTCTCGGAATCGCCGAAAGTAAAGCCTTCAGCGCAAATTCCACGGAATAGATGTTATTTGAGGCTCTAGAAAACTCACCGAGAGGAGGTGTGTTTGCTATGATGCGCTGTGCTCTTGCGATCAGCGAAGTTCTTGGCTGGTCTGTCGCGGTCGCGGCAGGTCTCGCTTGGATTGCTGGACGCGTGTCCATCGCCAGGACTCGTTCCACAGAAGCGTCCGCGGCGGGTGAGGGGCTGGTGGAGTCGTTGGAGCCGTTGGTATTAGATTCTAGGCTTAAAAACTGCAGCTGAAGAAAATGCGTCCAATCTCTTTGACTGCTTCTTCATACCTCTAGAAGGGGAAAAACACGCCGTTGCTACCTTTTTCCTCCTTTTGTCCATAGAGTGCAAAAGCTCTTGTCGGAAGATGCACTTTCACTCGCTTAGGAACAAAAAGGAAGAAACAAAAGTGTTGGGAACATAATGGTCAAATGTCTATTTTGTTTCGAACGCTTTTGTTGACGCATCGTATAGTGCTTGAAGGCGACATTGATGCCCAACGACATCGCCTTGATGTGTCGCAGCTATCCGTGTGACTGTACTTTTGATGAACACAGGACTGCTCAGGATATTTTTTCTATCGTACACTTTTCTTTCTCACTGGAAGTTCCCTCGGGAAGAACGTTTTGTGAGTCGTTGTCGGCATGGCTTGGTGCTTGGGCTGCGGTCGTGGGCTCCGGTCGTACTCCGAGTGAAACGGAGTGTGAGAGCTGTCAGTAGGTGTTGTGCAGGTCCCTTTGAGCGCCGTTCACCGCTTGATGCTTTTCTAGGAGCGCGGGATTTTCCCCGCGAAGACGTGCTCTATTCGTTCCGTGGAGGTCGGTCCCATCCCCGTGAAGAGAGTACCTCCGATTCGCGGGCGACTTGTTTTTCCTGCGTTGAACTTAGAAAACTGAGACATTCCGCGAACGTTTGTCAGAGTCGTCCGCGGTCGCCTTTTCTGGGCGATCGACGTGAACGGTCAGCTTTTCTTCACCATTCTTCGTTGGCTTCATCCGCACCCGTGGATCCGAGTGTCGCTCTCCACATTGCTGCTGCTGAATCGGCGTAAGCTGCTCTTCGTGGACATCGACGATGCGGGAGATCCTGCCTTACCATCGCCCTCATCTTTAAAAGTTCTTCACTGTCCCTTTCTTTATAACCGTCATCTGTAATCACTACACCAAAACAAGCTACACCTTCTCAACTCCGTAAAACGTGTGAGTTAGTCATTGTAATCTTTACTATTTCTAGCGATATAACAAATGCTTGATCTGAGAAGAGCAGACCTATAGTATCGAATATTGAAATTTTGACCTGACCCTTAGTGTCATATGTAGGGTTTGGTGTTTTCACTTTAAGCCGATAGTCGTATATACAACAGTAAAGCACATCAAATGCCCGTTCTCTAAAGTAGGTTAGAAGTGTTTATCATCGTGTCTCCCTATTACGGGCTTCCTTGTCAAGCTACCAGTTATTTTCGGTTTTCGCCCTATGTTGTGCTGGTAGGAAAAAGCCGGGGGGGAGGGAGGGGGAGAGTGTTGTTTTTGTGAGTATTTATCCTCTGCTTCCTGATCGTCGTATACGTGTTCTTTTGCATATTGGCGTTGTATTGTTTTAGGAGTCTCAATCTCGTTGTCGAGGCGGGACAGCTTGAAAGTGTCTTTTCCGTGCTCAGGTGACGCGAGCTCCTAATTTGGTGGCGGAAATTACTTATACTTGTAATACAGACAAGAAAACGCGCTTAGATAATATTTCAAGTGTAATTGGATGACGTCCTTTTTTACCACTGGAACCCGATGTGGCAGAACGTTGATAAAGCATCTTTACCATTTCTATTTGCCGGTTTATTCAAAATCTCTGTGTTATTGATTATAACAATGAAGTTAGTTATTGACTGCGGAGTTGCCTTCAGTTATTTAGCAATGATGTTAATCATTATCGTGCTACGATCAGTTAGGATCCTACTGCGCTAACTATAACCTACTTTTAATTGGTAGATTGTGGGCAGACTGGCTGACGTCTATTCGTGATTATTGATGGACATAATTTTCTAAATCTCAATATGTTTTCTCTCTCAATCTCTCTCTTTTCTTTCTTAATTTAGTGTTCTAACTATATCGATCTTACCTCTCGAAGATTTTCGGGACTCGCCACACCGTGCATTTTTCAGGTTGTCTTTGGCTATAGCCTGTTCTCTCTTACAATACAAACTTTGCCGCACCATAGTTTTATTAGGGCGCCGTTCACAGGTTCGTCATTCCAACTTCGAGTCGGAAGCCGAAAGCGTCTGAAGTTGTAGTTGAAGCAAAACGGTGAGCAACTGCGTTGCAGCGACACCACCCAAAAGAATGAAAGCCTGTGCTGCGTGCTTCTGACTTCATCTCAGTGAGGTCGCTCGATGACACAGACTGGTCACGAGAGCTGCGTATGTCTTCGGCTGGGCCTCGTGTCCAGTCAGCGCGTCGAAGGATGCTCGGCATCGGACTCGAGTCCAATTGCTGACTCGGAGCCAATCGACCGTGACGCCGTTCCATGACGGAAGGGGAGGACGTGCGAAGGTCTGGAGTATTCTGGCCAGTGTTGCCATCGCTGGGCGTCAGAAATCCGCTAAAAAGCAATAAGAAATCCGCCAGATTCCGCTAGATTCTAAAACATATCCGCTAAATTTCCCGCTAAGACCTATTTTATTTAAAAAACAGTGAAATTTTGTGTGGTAAAAACCTTTATCATTCTTAAAAGCTCCCCAAAACTATAGAGCTGAAATAACATATAAAAGAGTCTTCCAAAAAGTGTAACTAGAATACTAGAGGCTTCAGTGCTGCGGTTGTCGTCAACCTCATCACAGATGAGGGTAATGCCCGTGTCCCA
This sequence comes from Ixodes ricinus, assembly GCA_037355805.1. Taxonomy (NCBI): domain Eukaryota; kingdom Metazoa; phylum Arthropoda; class Arachnida; order Ixodida; family Ixodidae; genus Ixodes; species Ixodes ricinus. The sequence goes on from JAZHYW010003454.1 coordinate 126,398, forward strand.
CTGGAGCGACAGACAGAGACAAAAGACAGCGCAGCCTCAAACCCATGCAGCATGCTCGCGATGGTACCTTTGGCAGGCGTTTTGTCGTTCGGTGCTCGTGAAGTAAGCACGAGCGATTGCAAGCCTAGCCATAAGATACCCTCGCGTGCATGTATGTACTTAGTTTCAGCTTGGGTCCAGACGCAGCCGATGCTACGAGCGCGAGCGTGTGGCCCTGAACAGTGCTTGCATTGCACGAGCGCGCGTGTTTGGCAGGGACGCTGAAGAGCCCGGAGCTGGCGCTCGCAGCATCGCCTGCGTCTGGATCCAAGCTGAAACGAAGTATAGAACATAGTCTGCCTCAACGGGCGACTTGTCTCCCAGCTGTAGGTGAGCAATTTAGCCAGTGCAGTACGACCGCTTGGCCTCCGGGTCTTTAACGTGCATCACGTTAACGTGCATCTACAAGCCTCTCAAATCGCGAACGGCTCTGGTTTGAGGCTTTTCGTTGTGTTTCGATTCCTGTATGTCGCTCTATACTTCGTCTCACCTCTAGCATGGACTAACCGCGAAGGCTGTGCTAGCGCAGCGCAGCCGTATCGACTGCATTGACGGGAGCACTCGCTGCACGAGCGCTCGTGCAGCCCGCCGGGACTTACATTCAGCTAATTAGCTCGCGCTTTTAGCACGCGCGGCTAACAATAGTCCGTACTAACGTGAGACGAAGTATAGTGGGACACGGGCATAAAAGTTATAATAGTTCAGATTGATGAAAGAAAAAGAACTTGCAGGTCACCGAAAAACACATTGAGGTCTTCGTCACCGCTGTCGTCGTCTGACACCATCTCCACAGGACCGCTGGTACTTGTTGAGGGACCAGAAAGGTGACTTGGTTGCACATACGTTGCAGATGTCCCGATTGCACTAACAACCGCCACAGGAAGCTCGTAATCAAAACAACTCTTTTTGTGTCGCATCAACCCCGCTCTTACGACGAGGATGGCGTTTGTTGTTTCAGGCTTCAGCTTGTTCCTCAGCTTGGATTTTACTGTTAAGCTGACTAAACGTCCTCTCTACTTCGGCATTTGAGTAGGGCAGCACCAGCATCGACATGGCAAATCCGGCCAACTCGGCGAACGGATTTTCGCCACTGGCGTCCTCATAGGAGTGAACTTCACACCAGAATGACTGCGTGGACGATATTTGCTCCCAGTTAAGGAGAGTGATTTTGCTCCACTGGTTCCGAATTTTTTTATTGTTTCAGGGGCACTGCCATTGCTTCCAGCAGGGGATTCAATGGCTCATTCATGACGCACCAAGTGTTTTCGACCGATAAAAGTGATGCCTTCTGGAGAACTGTGATGTTATCGGGAAGTTGCTGTCTGATTTGATCTACTAGCGTGGTAATAAACCTTATGCAGCTTTCTCGCATCACAGCTTCATCTGCGAGAGAGAACCCGTCGGTCTCCTCAGCCTTCATGTTGTCAACGTACGTCTCAAACAAGTAGCCCAGATATGGCTTGGGGTTCAAGTGGTCCTCAAGTCTGGACGTCAAAACGTCCATCTGCTCTGTCGGGATTACGACTTTATGAACCAAGCTCGAAAGCAAAGTCACGAGGTCTTTCAGCAGCTTTTGTCTGATCCACATCTTTCGCCTCGAATGCCTTGTTAACCTTCTGAACATCTGTCAGAATCGGTCTCAATAAAAGCAAGTACCCCAGATTTATCTGGTTTTCGTACATACCATACAGCACCTCTGCCGCATAGCACTTTTCAGGGCGCCTCGCCATCTTGAAGTGCGTCTTCGATTCGGTCCACTAGTCTACGATTCTTGATACAACTATTTCGAGGGATAGCCACCGCGTCCTCTACGCTTGCAGAATCTTCAGTGGTTCATCGCCGTCATTCATCAGACCGTAGAGCTTCTTGTACGCAAGTTGTCGGGCAAGGGATCTTGCCTAGAAAGCGATCGCTGCTTTAAAGCCTCACGGATTTGTCTGTCTGAAACGTGCGCAGCAACTGACCAGGAGCCCTCCTACTCTGCTGAAGTTAAACAATTTCTGCATTTTTAGAGGACACGGAAATTATTTTTGCAGGAAAATTTTGAATCGGTGCATTGCGTGAGTGAATCCGCCAGAAATCCGCCATGTATGAAAAAGGCCCGTCAAAAAAATCCGCTAGCCGCTAGACTAATTTTTTTCCCGTCAGAAAAAAATAAAATCCGCCAGATTTAGCTTGGAAAAATCCAAGCAGTTGGCATCGCTGAGTCTGGCTGGTGCTGGTCACGCAGACGCAAGTTAGAGAGCCTGTATTACAGAGAGATTCCAACTGGTCGATCGAGGTCACGGGGTTGCAACACGAGCTGCGAGGAGGTGGCAAAAGCGACGACCGTCTGCGAACGCCTCCGCCTTTCCGCCCGCTTTCCTCCTCGCCGCCCGTAAACGTGGCGCAGGCGGACTTGCGACCGATCTCCGCAGGAGGCGTCCGCCATTGAATTGCAAATGCTCCCCATGGCTTAAGATGGACCGAGCTCTCTTCGATCTAGGCTCTCTAGCACAAGTAGGCCTGGAGTCACGGACATTTTTTGTCCATGGTGCTCCAGCATCTTTGGCGAAAACAAAACTATACCTATGCAAAAAAAAAAATTAAATACTTTGCGTTGTTTGTTTGTTTCTTTCTTTATTTAGACCAATAGCCTGGGAGGCTGGAGCGAAAGGCGACCAAAAGCCACCTTACAAGGCTCCAGTCCGCGTTACAGAGTTGCAGCAAAGTGACAATAGAAATAATTACAGACATGCAACGAATGGTGCACTTGTAACATTGGCTTAATGTCAAACAAAAGATATATATATATATATATATATATGTATATATAGATATCTGAACATAACGTAGGATGATATATGTGCTATAAATCATACAAAACAAAGGAAAACAAAAAGAAAAACGAATGAAGGATGAGAAGGATCAGGATGGAGAGACATATTATTCCTAAGGATCTAATATGCAAAGCCTTATTTTATTTTTATTTTTTAATGTTGAGGCGATTGACAGTTAGTAATAATGGTTTTTTACCTTTAGT